>JAPMOB010236082.1:0-10111 GCA_029875015.1 Lepomis gibbosus
CGATATCGGAATTATATCGTATCGACTGAAATTAAGAAATATATCGTGATATAAGTTTTGGCCATATCGTCCAGCCCTAACCTCTCCATATGTGGAAGACTTATTCATGGCTCTGTGATTGATTATTTCTGTGATGAAGGTTATATTCTTAAGAGAGACTAAAGATTCTGTACCTGTCAGTTTGGGAAATGGGACAACCTAGTGCCAATCAGCTGCCTCATCAAGAAAGGTAAAGACAGATTAGCTGACACATTTGAACTATGAGATAAATTGTTACAAAGTTCTGTACCAGTAACCATGTCAACTGTTTATCTGTCTCAAGACTGCAACCGTTTTTATGCTCCGGGGGTTTTAATCTTTTTGTCTTTTGTAAAGCACTTTGTAAAGTGCTTTATAAACAAAGCCTGTGTTTGTTATAAAAAAAAAATGATTAGCTCTGTTTACTATATTTTTGACTGTTGTCCTTTTTTCTTTTTCTTTTTTTAAGGCTGTGTAAGACCCTCTACGGTGCAGCATGGCTCAACTAATCTGACAGAAACCAACAGAAGCTCATTCCCTGTGGGCACTGTGTTGCAGTACAGCTGTGACCCCAGTTATCTGCCAGATGGACCTAGCATCCTCACCTGCACCACACTGGGACGCTGGTCTTCTGAACCTCCTCACTGTATACGCAGTGACGGTAAAGACAAATCTCGTAGTACTGTCTGCATTTCTGCCTCTGCCTCTAGGCAGCATAAACCGTTTTTACACCTCGTATCAACGTAGATAGTATCTGCTTTTGGTCTATTGTAGTTTCAGATTTTTCACCATTTATTTTGATGTAGTTGTCAATATTTATTTCAATTTCATCATTAATGTATTTTCTGTTAGTATTTCAATTCATTCATCTGTGGTATTAACACATTCAGTTTGGTTATATTAATAACATGGATTTGGATTGCGCTAAAACAAGCTAAACTGGTCTGTAAATAGAGTTTGGTGCTCTGATCATACAAACAAACCCCACAAGAGGTCTGAGACACACTGTGTTTTTAAATCAACATCCAGCAACTGTCATAACAAAATATTGTTGCATACTCAGAGTATCCATGGATAGAGATAAAGCAAGTCTTTATTACAAACAGATCCACTGAGATATACTGATTCCTTTGTGAAACAATATGCAGCACTGGATTTGATTTTTCTTTTTCTTTATTTTTTTCCTTTCCATGGACAGTTATGTATCAATGGATAGCAACAAATCACAGTTTTATTAGAAACACCAGAGAAAGTGAGATACTGTAGAAGAGAAGTCTTAATGGTAGATGCAGTGAGTACAGTGAGGGGGGGGGGCTATTTTATGCCCTGCTGATTTTGTACGTTTGCCCACTGACAAAGAAATTATCAGTCTAAACTTTTAATGGAGTGGGATAACATCCTTCCTGAGTTGTGTGCAAACATGTGGCCTGTACTACGAAGGGAGATCAACCTACTCAGAGTTAACTCGGGGTTATCAGGCAAACTCAGGGTTGACAAACCCTGACCGCCTACACTGGTGTTAAATGGTACTACGAAGTAGGATAAGATGTTGGGTAATTGAGTCCGTGTTAACCCCGTGTTAACTTAATTGGAGTTGGTGCGCGTTTGCATAAAAGGGGTGTTTTCGGCCATGCAGTTTTTCGCAACGGCGCATGCTCCATATTTCTCCAGAGGAATGCACATCAGTAGTGTCAGGAAATTATGAATGTAAACACAAGTTAATGGCTAAATCTAATATTGTGGTGGACGACAAAGCCAGGGAGGCTTGTTGGCATCTCATTGAATAAATCTGTAGTGCTTTTATTGTAGTTCAAATCTCTATTATGTATTTTATTGGCTCTTCTTTTATGTGTAATATGATTAAGATGTAAAGGTACTGCACATTGTAATAGAAAAAAAGGAGCCAGTGGAGAGGGGGAATAATCCGAGAGAAAATATAATTTCCAAGATTAATCTACAAGTAAAAAACTTGAATATTCTCTGACATTGTAGTTACACATACACATTTATGAGAGAAACTGCAAGGCTGCAACATCACACACAAACGTCTGTCGTGTATTATGCATGCACTGGAAAGTTATATTAAACTTTGCAATCGGATTTAACAGTGAGGAAATACTCCTGAGTTTAGTCAATCACTATCCTACACCAAAGAGACTTTGCCTTGGATTGGGTGTATTCAGAAGAAAACACCAGAGTGATTTTTGATTTTTATGACATTAATTTCAGGGAATTTCCGATTTGTTATTCTTGTAAATTTCACACTTTCATCTAGGATTTTTTTTCTCGGTTATTAACACCGACCCTAGCTCCCTATTTTTTGGACACGTATAATAGTCAATCTAAATCAAAACAATGAATTCAATTACAGATGGGCTGCATCTATGAAACTATCCCATTAATTAATTAAGATTCCTCTCTAAAATCACAGAGGCTGCAGGGCTTGCTGTCTAAACATAGCTAATACTGTTGCGAACTTAATTTCAACCGCAGTGGAACAAATCAGGATGAAATCTAAACATATTTTATGAAGTGGTGTGTATTAATATCCTACTTCTCATCATTAATACTGAGTAGCTACAGATGTTGTGTGTAGGCCATGTGCAGGGTAACCTCGAATTAACCACGAACAAAACGTGCTCGGGGCAGTTTAGAAATGCGGCATAAATGTTGCTGTGGCAACAGACCTCGGTTAACACCTATCCACCTTTCGTCGTACGGGTTAATCGGGAAGTTACACCCAATGTTACAAAGTTACTCCTGAAGTTACCTGGATAAGCCAGTTCCCCCGCTTCGTAGCACAGGCCTCTGGTGGCCATCTGACCTCTGTGATTGCCATTGTGTTTTGCCACCAATTACTAAGTCATGTTTTGCAGAGGGGTCAAATACTTATTTCACTCATTAAAAAGCAAATCAATTTATAACATTTTTGACATGCGTTTTTCAGAATTTTTTTGGTGTTTCTGTCTGTCACTGTTCAAATAAACCTGCCTTTAAAGTTCTAGACTGATCATTTCTTTGTCAGTGGGCAAATGTACAAAATCAGCAGGGGATCAAATAGTTTTTCCCTCACTGTACATAGTGATAGCTAAGGCAATTTTATTTGTATAGCACCTTTCAACAACAGCGTGAAACAACATACAGGACTTGAGTTGATGGATTTATTTTGTTTTCCTCTTTTTTCTGTGGACAGTATGCCAGCCTCCATATCAGCCAGAGAACGGGGGCTACACCTGCCACCCCTCCACATGTGAAAGACTCACTCATGGCACTGTGATTGAATATTTCTGTGATGAAGGCTATATTCTTAAGGGAGACTATAAATACCTTACTTGTCAGTATGGGGAATGGGACAGCCAAGTGAAGCTCAGCTGCCTCATGGAGCAAGGTAAAAAAAAATTGGTACAATTAAATGGATAATTACAGGAACTTATTTACACATAGCCATGTCAACTGTTTATCTGCCTCACAGATCGTAATCCAGCTTTACCATTGGGGATGCCCGCCTTGTCCATAGTGGCATCCACAGCCAGTTCAGTGGCCCTAATCCTGCTCCTGGTGGTGCTGTTTGTACTTCTGCAGCCAAAAATCAAGTCCCTCCATCGGTGAGTTTGCCCTTGAAAACATGCTTTTCACTACCAACATCTTAATAATGCATCTTTTACTAGATACCAAAGGCCCTTTTAATGGAGGAAACTTGTTGTAGAAGTAATAAGTTGTCAAATTTGACTTTCCCTCTGGTCCTCTACACCTAGACGGGATCAGGGTGTGTCCGGCCAGCCAGTGTCAATCATGGTGGAAGGAGTCCAGGTGACTCTGCCTTCATATGAGGAGGCTGTGAGTAGTAGTGGGGCCTCAGCCAACAGCTCAGAGTCTCGAGTCCAGATAGTCCTGTCTGAGGGCCAGCATGCCACAATGCAAGAGGCTGGCCCCTCTAGGCCTTTATCCCTCAAACAGCAGCAGTCGGAGATGGCTGTGGTCCACCCTGTACCGCTGTCCTCATCTTGCTCGTCACCCTCGCCCTCATCCTCTCCCTGGGTGCTTGAGCACGCAGGTGCTGCAGCCCCTTCATCCTCACAAGAAAGGCCGTCTGCAGGCAGCGACCAACACAGCCTTTCTCTGGACTCTGAGATGGACTACTCTGATGGTAAAGCCCCCCCCCCTTCAGACACACTCTTTACTTGTTTAAAATCCCCACCTAGTACTGATGCAAATGTGTTTCTGCTGTCTACAGATATGCCATTGTTGAAGGAGGCCTGAAAAAAGGTGCAGCCTTTTGACTTTCCCGAGACCACCAACATTGTTACTGAGCTGTACCGTGACTGGGATGCCTCTTGAGAGTTTTTGAATGCAGACAAGCCCATTTGAAGAGGCCCTGAGTGAAGCTGTGGGTCACTCACTATTGTTCCTCTGACCATCCCAAAGGACAACAGAGAAGGGATTCATTTGTACATACATGCTTTTTTATAGAAATTCCTACACTATGTATGTACAGCTACAGACTGAATGAATGGGCAAAGCTGCTCATTTGGGAGCTAAAAATCTCATCAGTGTCTTGTTTTTCTTTAACCACATTGGCAAAGATGCATGAAGGCCAGGTAATCTAGAAAGTTATCCAAGTTATGCACACCTACAGCATCGTCTTCAAAGATTTTTGTGATTAAAGATCATTATTCAAGGTGTTATTAATCATGATTCACGCCATTTCAAATGTCACTGTACAGTATAAGGCTGCTTGTCCACCCATGAGTTTCACTCTGAAGCATTTGTCATTGGACTGAGGGCAAACAGTTTAAGAGACTTGTTGTTTCAGGCCTGCATTCAACACATTTCATCCCTGCAAAGAGTTCAGATGTATTCTCTTCATACTCATACCCTTGCCCCACTGGCCTTAGCTTTCCAATTCTATGCACAGGTATCTACAATATGTCAAATAAGGAATTTCAAAAATGAATGTCAATTAAATGCCTCCACTGCTTAGTGTAATATGTGCGGCTTTGTCAGACACATCACTTGTACACCGGAAAATATTTTATCTTTAATTTATGCAGGCTGCTTGGAAATTTTTATTTTTAAGTCTTAACAGGAAACTGAAATGTGTGTTTAATTTATTTGTGTCAGGAACGCTGTTGATCAGCCATGGCTTTTTTTGATGCTTCCACAGCTCTTAGAGACTCTTAGCTCTTAGTTCTTTTCACTTTGCGGCTTCAGTTTTAATTCTACTGCAGGCACGTTATGTGACACTGTAAACATGGTTGTGAAGATCCAACACAAAAATAAGTAAGTGTACAGATTGGTGTAATGTCTGTGTTCTTTTTGTTTGTCCATTGAATTTTCATTTGGACTGAGGAATGGAATAGTTTTTGTTTGTGAAGATGGTATTTTAATATATGTAAAAACTTTTAAGTTTACTCTGTATATACCATGTGGCCATTTTGATTAAATATTATTTGAGGTGTTCACATTTCCTGTATCCTTCATTTGACTGCTTTCCGCATCTTTGAAACATTTGAGTTTGACCTTTCTCTTTGGTCTGACATATTTTTGTCCAAATATTTAGTAACACACAGCACACAACTCTCCCGTCTCAAAAGACCAAATGATACATCAGTCAGTGTGATTTTTGTAAAGTCATTCATTCATATAAAATTTTCTAAATTGGCTTCAGTTAAACCACCTTGCACCAGATATTTTGAATACAAAAATATAAATATAAAGTGTCATTATTTTTAATCATTGACTTCCTACTTAAACAAGCACTGCGGTAGTTTACATTGTATAGACTTGATCACATACGTGATGATTAAAGTATTAGTGGTTGTACATTCTCAACAATCTTTCTGTTAGTATCACAGGCCTGAGAGGAATATGCAGATGACACTGAGACAGTGAGGGCGCTGAATAGCTGCAGCCTTTGTGGTTAGGACGCAGCTCTCCTTCGTTTCCCTCTCCAGCACTGGGTTGTCATCTGTAATGCTGTCATGGTTGTTTCACCACCTCTTGTTTAAGCTCTACCCTTTGGAATTGTTTTTTATCTGTGAGAGGAGAGAAGGGTGATATTATAGACTAGTGCTTTCTTTCATCTGAATTCAAAAGACCAATGGCTACAAATGTGCAGAAAGAGTGCAAGTGCTCGTCCTCCCTGCCTCACGCTACAAAAACACACAGGCAGCTGTGACATTTACCCTCAGCTGGTAGCTTGAATCTTTGGTAACATCTGAAGCACAGGCATATAAGAAGGGCCTCAATACACTGGAATGTGATGTAGATCAGAGGGAAGAGAAACATGGGTCCAATGACATGTGGGGAAAAGGCCACCTTTAGGATGGCAACGCACAGCTGGATGTTTTGACACCCTGTTTCCATGGAGATCGTCCTGCTGCATCTAAAAAGAGGTGAGTCACTTGTCATTAGTTGACCCAGACAAACAAATGTTAGCGTGACTGGAAGAAATAGCTTGAAAAAACATAATTTATTTCCAGGTTTTGGTTGTTTAACTGAAGCTTTTGTCCACTTTCATAGTTTAACATAAAACCACATTGGATGGACATACTACTGGATATTTCTTTTATAGCCTATGCTTATTGTTAACCTGTAGGAGAATTCATTAAAAATCTGGGTTTAAAATCTTACTATGGGACTGTGGAGGAAGTATTCAATATACTAAGTAAATTTAGTATTTACTTACTAAAAGTAGCTATAGTACAATGTAACATATTAGTTACAAATATCATTTGTTTTTTGTTTAATGAAATACTACATACTTTCACCTCTTTAGGCCAACTAAAATCCTTAAACAAAACCAAGAAAGCAAAATTGTTCTTTGGTTGTAACTCATCTGCATCCTGACCGTAACCTGTGAAGAGGGGTCACGTGTACCATGACTTCATTTTGGGGAGCCAAAAGATGGAAACCAGTGAGCAATAATCTCCCAAAAAATGGGGGTGGGGGCTACTCTTAGCTGCATGAAATAGTAATAATTGTGGATGGTGGTGTGGTTATCTTGGGTATGAGGGGGGGAAAGTATTTCATCTTTGGAAAAACATTTTGTCTTGGCTTTGTTACATTTCATTGCCAGCCTAATACTAATACTAATACCATAATACTACAAAGTTCTCTAAGAAATAGACTACACTGTTTAATATATAGTACTTGGGACACAGCTGTAGGCTGGCTTGTTTACCAACCACGATATGTCTATTTAGTGTATATTCACTTACTTTGGACTGAGTCTGCATAAGACAGACATGATGTATCCCAGCATATAGCCGATCAGTGGCATCAGTGCCGCCACAGTCAGAACATCCGATGTGAGGACCATCCATAATTTGTCTTTCAGGATGATACAAGACAGACTGAACAGTATGACGCTGGCAATGATCAGGATGCAGAGACCGGTCTGTTGAGAAAGTGAATTCTCAGCATCAAAGCATGAAACATCTCTCTTCTTCCCCATTTCCAAATGTGGCAAACAACATCTGGAAGCATTGAGGTCTGCATTTAGATATCGCTTAGACTGTGGCTTTCTGGTGCACAAATGGCTTCCAGTTTATTTGGACCACAAATTACAACCACGCCATGTGATGACTGGCTGTGGTAAACTCAACTTGGTGTCCTGTAGGTCATTTTCACAGAAAACATTCTGACACGTCATGGAATTAAAAGCACAGGTGAAAATAGTACAATGAATGAAGGCTGAACATCTAAGGAGTCTCACTTTTTTGACGACTGGAGCGTAGTTTGGTTTGTAGTGGTTAATGACAATGCCAGTGGCACAAGGCACCAGAGTGAGGACGAGACTCGTGATGATGCGAACGTACGGTATAGCATTTTCCAGCCCGGGGAAGCCTTTGCAGTAGATGTAGATTAGTAAAGGCATCATACCCAGGGCCACAATACTGGAACAAGTGGTCATTACGATGCTGGGAAGGTATCAGAGAGACAAAAAACATATTTAAATATGCCTGAAATGTAAATGTCGCAAAAGGTACAGGCTTATTTTGTAGGGACATTTCTGTTTATTAACATTCTGTGTTATGACAGCAAATTGTGCCTACACAGCTTAAGTAGTAAATTGTTGTAGGTATTTATAATCTTCCAACAAGACAGGAATAAATACACCGATTAGGTTTTTACCTGAGGTTCATGTCACCCTTCATGGCCAGGGAAAAAATGTTTGACAAGCTTCCCCCTGGACAGCAGCCGCAGATGAGCACAGTCACAGCCTTGATGGGAGGCATCAATAGGAGTTTGGCAAGACAGAAAGCAGTCAGGGGCATGATGCCGAACTGTGCCAGCAGTGCAATGGCCACTCCTTTTGGTTTGAGGAGATGGGTTTTAATTTTGGAAATCTCCATCGTACAGCCAAGGGATATCATGGTGATGAAGAGCACGACCATGGAGAGCATATTCATGGCTTTGTTTAAGAGGGGGTTGATGTTCTGGATGTCCATGCTTCCATTGAATTTTCCCTCATTATCTATCCCCTTGTAGATTTCTGTCACATTCATTGCGACACTCATCCCAGCACTGTGTGTTTACTTTACTGTGGTTTTCACCTGTCAGGAAGCAAACAAAATACATTAACAGCACATGAATTACAGTTCATTACATTCCATTTCCACCAAAAATGTCGTTTGCTGCAGCAACAATTCTCATTAAAAGACGAAAGTCATCAATATGTGAGTCCCTCTCTTTATACTTTCCGACTTCCCTACCCTGTTTGTGGCACATAGCCCCAAGCAAATTAGATCCTTCTGCAGGCACAACATTTTAAAGGTAACAGGTAACTTTAAAAAAATATATTTAAGAAAAGAATAAATAATTCCCCAAAACACATAGGCACTGTAGTTATTTGTGTATGTATTTCAAACAAGTAAATAGTGCATTTGTTAGGGACTGTTCAGCGGCAATTCTTTTGGGCGCGGGAGTAGGCTACCTATTTCTGGCAGCAGTGTATGTGGAATTGACTAAAAATAACTTACAGTGCCCATGTTTTTTGTAATGAAGGAATATGTGCTTTTAATAATTTCTGAACTACAAGGGGGCAAATGCCAATTAAGTCAATCAGTGCAGGTCAATCAATCACACACTCCACGTCAGGCATAATTAAACGGTTGAAACGCGAACAAAAAACATTAATAGAAAACATAGGACACAATGCAAAGTTGAGGGGAAAAAATCGCTCGAGGCAGGTGCAGCAAAGTGCCTCAATATTACAGACATTTCTTTTGTTCTGCTGTTATAGCCTGCCTGAAGACAGCAGTGAAGACAACTGCAGCAGGGTGAGTAGTAACTTGTTACAAGTAACGCAAATTAGCAAAAATAAATAAAACACACAAAGTCGACTTCTGTCAACTTTTCACGAAGGCCTATTTTTGTCAAAATTGTATCCTACTTTTACTTTTTACTCCATCAATTTCTTTGGGCCAGTAATATGCTTTTAATTTCGCTACATTTTCCATTCATACCTTCATACCTCAACCGGTCTGTTATCTGCATTTTGCTTCATTAACCGCAATAAGCTGTCATCCAGGCTGTGCGCAGTTACGCAGAAGAGCCCTGGATCGGGCGCTTGTCACAGTCACAGGGCTGGGCAGATTCAAACATTTAGAAAATCAGACAAATAGAATTTCACTTCAAGGCCTTATTGTTCTACTAACACAATTAAAATCAAGTGAGCGCACACCATGGCAACTGCTGGAAAGCAGCCTTTATCGCTCTTTCACAAGCTGCCAAATAAATTACTTTCACTTTCCATTAAGGCGCATCAAAAGCGTAATTAGTCTCTACAGAGCAAATGAAGACTACAAATTGTAACATCTAAGTCTGGTGATCACTGGATTAATTCTGATATAGGCCTATTCAGTTGGATCCTTTTGTGATGTTAAGTTCACTTAAAGAAAACTTACAAGTATACTTGCAGTATAAAACTATTGAACAAGTAGTTTACTTAGTAGTATACTTAAAAGTGTGCTTTTATAAACTAAAAAACTATACTAGAAGTTTTTAACTAGTAAACTAGCAGTATATCTATAAGTTCACTTGTAGTATAGTTCATAGTATAGTTGCAGTACAAAATAAAACTTGGATG
>JAPMOB010236084.1:0-12564 GCA_029875015.1 Lepomis gibbosus
CTAATGTACACAAGAAACTAAGACTAATGACAAAAACTAAAACCCAAACCCCCCAACAGAACACAAAGAACAGGATCGTGTAAACCTGTAAAATCACACACACACACACACACACACACACACACACACACACACACACACACACTAAACATATACTTAATTTATGTAGAGTATGTGTTTGTGTCATGTTTCTCGGGTTTTCCCATATGTATTTAATTTATATATATAAATATATATCCTTTACTGTTAAACTCCCTTTCTGTTAAACTATATAAACATGGATCAGGTCTATCTAGGAATGCTGGATCATCTTTCTGGTGAAGATTAGGGGGGTCAAGACTGATGCTCTCATGTCTGTTGATAGGTTAACACACCACACTTTTCTCTTGGCTCTCCTTTCTCTTTCACTTAGACCTACTTTCTTCCTCTTTTGCAGCTTTTATGCAGCTCATTTATGCAGGAACCTCACTGGTGTTACCAATAAGAGTACCAACAATGATTTGGAGAAAAAAAAATACAATTTTAAACACAATAGCTGCCATGCGTGGAGACCGCATGTCTTCAGTCATTAAAAAATCATTACACTACTCAATGTACCATAAAACTTTCATTAATAGCCCAGGCTTTTATTTGCTAAAATCACTGAATTGACCCTGCCAATATTTGGGACAGGCGTCCATATGGAACAGGCCTTTAATTCCTTTACCACAAAACTGAAACTAAAACAGCTTTATTTCAAACAGTATGAATATTACTTATTAAATTATTATATCAAATTATTATATCAAATAATATCAAATACACTAATTTGTTTCATCTCGCTCCGAAAGACGGCTTATGTAATGTAACGAAAACAAACATACCCAACACCAGAGTGCAGGATGAGAGAAGTGTGGCAGAAGTTAGCAGGCAGAGAGCGATGGACAGGACTGACTGCTTAGAATAATTTTTAAGAAAAGCTGTTTTGATTCTTTTGATCAGTGGACCCTTACAGACTAAAGGAAAATAAATAATCAAGGAAGGGACACATTAATGAGCACTTCAAATGTAACGGGTCGGCACTTTTTTCTCTTGTACCATGCTGGTACGTAAATCTGTTTGAATTAGACTTTAGGGCTCGTTGTTTCCGTCCAAACTGAACGATTGAATTGTGGAGAATCTAACCAATCTAACAATGTGTAGAATGTTCATATTGATATATTGATTATAACTTTAAATATTAGCCTAAAATTTGTAGTAACATCTAAGCAGCATAGAAGCAGCTGTAGTGGGCGACCTAGCAGGATTTAAGAGGTTTTATACATCCATAGAACTTCTATAAAAACCATACCAGGCGTCCAACGCAGAACTGAGTTTATTTGTCAAAATGTGTTTGTTTGGGACTCACCTATTAATTGAAGTTTTATGGTATTCATTTTTTTTATCCCTGCAGCTATGAAATAAGTTACCCAAATGATGGACCCACAGACAAGGGGTAAACAGGTCATGAAAATGAATAAAAATCATGCTCATGAAAGTCCTCTATTGATACCATACTGATCTACGTCACTAAACTCCACATTCCGTAAACTGCCATGATCTGGCTTGATGAAGAGCGACTATCAAAGTCAACTGAATAAAATAAACTGTTATAGAAATGATAATCAATGTTTAGGCAGCATATTAATCTCATTATTACTCAAGGGTCCAATTAGACTGGTTGAGTGCACTTAAAATAATTCATTTATTCAGCAAATCAAAACAAGAAGAGTGTTTAAAATATCTGTAATTGCATGATTTATCATCTTCATTTGTGCTGCCTTTGCTACACTAAATCCATTTTCTGGCTGCTGCTTCTCTGTCATTCTGTAGAAATTATTCAGATGTAAATTGTCTCAAGTTATAATAGTCTTTTTAGATGTCTTCAGTCAGTATGCTGACTATGAGAATTCAAAACTATTAATCCATGTGTCAAATGCATATATGATAAGGTAGTCTCAATGAGAATGAATAAAAAATTGCTAATCATGTGATACAGAGGATATAAAATACATCAATTCCTTTTTCCTGCCACTTATCATTTAAAAGGTAATTCATGGGTCTACTTTATTGCAGAAAATGATCTCAGACATGATTCTGTTGGATTAAACTCAGATCTGAAATTAGGGATCAGCTGTACTCATATTTGAATAATTTTTAGTATTACTCTTTTGTGTATCTGTTCTCTTACACTGACCCCCTGCTGGATCGGACCAACCTTCGCTCCCCACATGCATCACTGAGCTTTGGTCATCCATGACCCTGTCGCCAGCTCAGTGTTTTTCCTTTCTTGGACCACTTTTGATGGGTACTGACCACTGCAGAGCAATTGGGAGATGCTCTGACCCATCGCAACGTGGTCCTTGTCAAAGTCGCTCTTCTAACACATCATCAATGTGGTCACTTACTGCTTAAGATATCGCACCCACTGACGGGTGCCATGGTAATGAGATAATCAGCGTTATTCACTTCCCCTGTCAGTGGTCATAATGTTATGGCTGATACGTGTATATTACTGTATTTTTCAGATGCAAATAACAGCACTGATGTCGAGCCATTGAAGTGTTGACAATAGTATTTAATTAGGTTCTTTAGCCTTCTTCAACACTTCTCTAAACACAGTGCATTAAGTGTGAGTGTCTACCATTTAAAAGTTTGGGAACTGCTGTAGAGGCTAGACTAATTAGTTGCTAACGTTACTTTGACTATGCTGTCATATTTATTACAATTCTATGATTGTCTCTCCCTCCCTCCCTTTTTCTCTGTCTGTGTCTTGCCTGTCTGTCATGCTAGCTGTATGATTATTTGCATCACGTCTGTCTCCTGTGAACCTCTCCGTCATCCCAAATCCACCTTGCTATGGATTTCCATACTGAGGAGTTCTCTGGTAAATAGTATTGTGGACTTGGTTTGCACTATTATTACAGAAAGTTAGCTCTATTCACTTTTAGCTATATTCATATAGCATATCTTTTCACTGTCAGGAAGAAAACGCAGGTAGCCCTAAAGCTGGGGAAGAAAGATATACCACAGAGGTTTCCCCACAAATCCGATATTGGGGCTTTAACATCTTTTATCTTTGTTCAGAAGATGAGATGCTCAGAAAAGCCCAAAAACCTGGCAAGACATCTAAACACAACGCTTGTAAAGTAACAATTTTCATACCTTTTTCTGTACATGGGAATCACACTTTATGGTGCGAATCATAATGTTTTTGAATGGCCAGTCCACAGTAATAGGTAGCATGTGACTGAGTTTCCAGATGTGCTTGTGTTGGCAGCGTTTATGGATGACACTAGTGTGACTATCAAAGCTGAGATGGAAACAGACACCTATTTCCAGGAAAAATGCCTAAAATAACATAATAAATCAGTAATAACTCCTGAACCATTAGACCTAGATGCATAATTCTGGTCTCCTTTGAAAGGTCATAACCTAAGGAATATGACTCAACTAAATGAACCTATTTATGTTTCTATTAAAGAGTAAATGGAGATGCAATAATGGAAAATATATTTTCATTCTCACCTGGTATAAAATCTATATTTTAACAGCAATATCACCATCAAACCATCAAGTTGATCATAATGCAACTAAATGTCTTATAATTCACCTGGAATACTACTGTAACTATAAATGTGATGAAAATAAAATAAAATACAACAGTTATTACACAATTTTTGCCATATTTCCTGTTTATATGTTCACTTTCTGTCCATACAACCATGATTTTGTTATTTATGTGACATTTAATAAAGCATATTACAGCGCGGTGATGTCGTGCTATAGTTTAAACACAGCTGTACTATAGTTTTAGTCCTGCTAGCAGCTTATCGTTCTAGGTCCGCTCCACTTCAGTGCCCTGGCAGGGTTCTGCCGGGAGAGAAATTACCCCCAAGGTAGTCTCCTCTTCAAAACAAACGGACCCGGTCATTAAAACATTAAAACACAGTCACATAACTTTAGCCTTGTGTGTTTACAGCTAACAACTGATCCAGTCCGCCAGAGAACGCAACGTAACTTTTCCTTTTTATTTATCGACAGAGCCGTGCTGTTGTTTCACAGCTCCTGATTGGTGAACAACCTGCAATGTTTGAGAGCGATGTGCTCATGTTTGTTTCTCTCTGTCTGCAGAATCCAGACCTGATGTGGCCCATTCTGCTTCCGTTTTAGAGCCAATCATAGTCCGCGTTGGCACGCATTCATATTTCTAGCTTCACCCGACTAAAATGGAAGCTCTGAATTTATTTACCCGTTGCCATGGTGAATCATAGTCCCGGAGCTACATTGATGATGGCTTCTTTTCATCCCCACGCATGCGCTTCCATCAGGCTCAACATACTGTTGATTGAACTAAGTCTGATCAGCTGTTTTGGAAACAAAAATTCAGAGTTTCCCACCTCAGGCTCAATCAACTCAGAGCTCAGGGATAAGCTCAGAGTTTGTTAAGCCTGCTTTCTGAAACACGGCCCTGCTCTGCTCGCTGACTTGGCTTTGTGTTTTTGTGTGTGTGAGTGTATGTGGAGATGATCAGCTCCAACACAGCTGAAAGACTGCAGTATCATAATAAGTTAATGTTACACCAAAACAATGTGTTGAATTCTTCAGGCAAGGGAGGTGCTAGATTTACTTGCCTTATGTGGCATTTCATTTGGCCTGAGCAATGAGAACTGTGGAGCCCTGCAGGGACCATTCACTATAATTTAGCAGTCTGCATGTATCTGCTGCTATTTTGATTTATTTTCCCATTGGTTTGGCTGAATCTCCACTACACTGTTTCTTTATTAGGGACCATTCAGAGCACCTGTTGCACAGTGAGGGACTCCTCAGCAGAGATTGAGTGCAGCTGGATGATTCCCTCTGGACCAGTTAGGATGTGGCATCGCCCATTCTTGATGTCAGAAGAAGAGAAGCATGCCTGCACACCAGTGGTGCTTTCTTGAAGCATTCTGAACCCTGTGCAATGTGTGCAGAGATCACACCATAGACAGAAGTCAGCCTATAGCTCTGTCTTTTGGGACCTGTCTATCACAGAAACAAAAGAGTAGTCTGGATGTTTTAGTTCTGAGTGGACATAGAGCCCATACCGCCTAAGGTAGCCCCGGTGTTGTTTAAACAAATATAACAATATAATTACCTTCTGCTTGTGAGCCCCTATTTGCCCTCTTCCCATTCATTCTTTTTTACCTTTTAATGAAGAGGCACTTGTTAGTTCCTGAAGAGGGATTTTTTCATTAACATACTTGTGGAACTTTTCTCCAAGGGGGGATACCCTGTTTTCATTTATTATGTGGTTGGGAACCAGGCCTCAGTCACCTTTCCCCTGAGGCCTGTGGAAACAATACTGCCACATAATTGGCAACCAGAAGGGGACCTGTCACACAATAAAATTTCTTAATTAAGAAATTAAGCGTGTCCCATCTTCTTCTGATGTATTGTCTCAAATGTTCTGATTGATTAAAATACGCAAATGAAAAATAAACAATCACTAGTCAGCCTGGAAACAAAAACCGCCAAGGGTAAAAGTCTACTAGCCTGGAGGAGACTATTTTGCACAACCGCTTGTCTGAAACAGTTGGTTGTACCCATCACTGTACGTCAGCATCATAGGAAAGCACTTGTGGACACTGAGGCTACTTCCAGATAACTGCATGCAAACCTCTGGATTAAGATAAAAAAAATCACTACTGTGAAATTTGGGGTGACGTGAACAGGAAGGGACATTTCTGTACACTTCCCTGGCACCTACATTACTGTGGTGATGGTCTGTGGGATGTAGCCTGGTTACATGAGGGAGAGGAGTTAGTGTGCTCCATGGTGCTGTTGCAGAAAGTGCTTTAAAGGGGAGAAATTTCACTAACTCTTGTTGAACAATCCCCGCTTTTGAACCACTCACCTCCAACATAAAATTTGATTAAAGGTGATGTGGTTTCCCAGCGTCCCTATCGATTGTCCCTTCAGAAGCAGAAGATTGTAAAGGAGCAAATTCAAGATATGCTCCAGCAGGGTGTCATTGTGCCTTCCAGTTCACCATGGGCAAACACTTGAAACAAGGCAAATGTTGTGCGCCAGCGTGTGGATGTGAAGCGCTGCTTGTAAAAACATGTTATGGAACATATAACACTATTTTATTGTCATTTACCGCAAGTCATATTTATTTTAACTCATTGCCAGCCTCATTAAGTGAGTGGACTGTTTTGTAGCCTAAATAAATCTTTAAACACAAGCTATTGTGTGTTCTGTTTTAACTCGACAGCCAGTCGAGTTCCAGTCCTTCTCCCCAAAAAGACTTCTGCTTGTCTTTTTAGTCAGACAGCACCTCCTCCCAGACTTTAATGTCTCTGGTGACCTGTAACAGGATGACATCCCTCTCTCTTTCAGGGAAGGTCATCCTGCAGTTGGAGTTGTAGATGGAATGGTTGATCCTCTGGCCCAAGCTGTCTTTGGCCCATGATGTCTTTGGTTGGGTGACACGACGGAAAGTCGAGGTGTCAACGCAGAGGTCGCGACCAGCAGCAGGGGGAAAAAATGCAACCCATCTCATCCTGGATGGACTCATCCTTCTGCCCTCTGCTCCTATGATTACCTTGCTATGGTAATCACAGAGAATGGAGCCCTTGACAAAGGCTTTTGTGGCAACAGCTCCTGTGGTCAAAAGAAGATGAAATTAGTTCACTCTACGAGTGAATAATGCTCACCTCTTCACAAGACTTTTTTACATAACTTGCCCTTTTGTGCCACCAAAATTCTTAAGGACCAGTCCTGTCCACTTCTGATTCAGGAACCTAATGATGATCTGTGGATCGGTCTCGACATGCACCATGCTGGCTGGTTTCTACTTTGCAACAATGACCTCAGGGCGGAGATGGTTGGCTGTCCATCCCGCACACACCCTGCTGATGACAAATGTGACTTTGCTGACAGCCAGAAAAGACAGTTGTCAAAGACGAAATTTAAATAAATATTCTTGTATTGTATTCTTCTATTCTTTAAACTCAAGAATATCAGTGTAAACCAAGAGCTAATTATATTCACAAAAATGTACTGTCCTGTTACATTTGCAACATTTTCCAGTGTCTTTGCATTCTAAACATTTGACAACACAAGTGAAAACATCAAAATAATCCATCACTGCACAATTTGCTCCAGCTTTCTGGTCATCAGTTTAGTTGTAAACTAAATCTGAAAATGGCTGTGCAGACGTTTTCCATCTAACCTGTGCCAAGCTTATAGTAATCATAGATAAAGACGTGAGGTTGTAATTTGTTCCAAAGGTTCTTCAAGAAAGTATTGAGCAAAGGCTGTGAATACTTATACTGAACAAAATTATAATACACTTTTTTAAAACACTTTTGTTTTTGCCCCCATTCATCATGAGCTGAACTCAAAGATCTAAGAGTTTTTCTATGTACACAAAAGGCCTGTTTCTCTCAAATATTGTTCACAAATCTGTCAGAATCGGTGTTAGTGAGCACTTCTCCTTTGCCAAGATAATCCATCCACCTCACAGGTGTGGCATATGATGAAGCTGATCAGACAGCATGGGTATTGCACAGGTGTGCCTTAGGCTGGCCACAATAAAAGGACCTAGGCTGGCCACAATAAAAGGCCACTCGAAAATGTGCAGTCCCATCACACAGCACTATGCCACAGATGTCACAGGTTTTAAGGGTGCATGCATTTGGCATGCTGACTGCAGGAATGTCCGCCAGAGCTGTTACCCATGAATTGAATGTTCATTTCTACCAAAAGCTTTCTCCAAGGCGTTACAGAGTACATCCAACCAGCCTCACAATTGCAGACCACATGTAACCACACCAGCCCAGGACCTCCAAATCCAGCATCTTCACCTCCAAGATCGTCTGAGACCAGCCACCCGGACAGCTGCTGCAACAATCGTTTTGCATAACCAAAGAATTTCTGCACAAACTGTCTCGGGGAAGCTCATCAACAACCTGATCAACTCCATGTAAAGGAGATGTGTTGTACTGCGTGAGGCAAATGGTTAGATCTTTGAGTTCAACTCATGATGAATGTGGGCAAAAAAGTGTTGCGTTTATAATTTTGGTCAGTGTACAAACATTTCAAGGTTACCAAATCTGGATTTGTAGAGCTCTAAATGGGACTACATATCAAAATGTAGGCTGTTAACTATACAAAGAACAGGTAGAATAGCCAGCATGGGGTCACTTTTATTTGAAGAGACGCACAATAAAAAAATAACATTTCCTTCCTTTATCAATTGCTTTATCAATTCAACACAGTCAGACCTCTCATCTGAACCACAACAAATCCAACAAAAACAAACAAATATACATTATCCACAAATACACTGTGGATCTTTTTAAACATGTATTGTAAATCATAAAAAGGCTAAATGACCAATAGTTAAGAAAATAAAACATTTCAAGATTACCAAATCTGGATTACCAGCGCTCTGAATGGGATGCATCACCGGCTTTTAGCTACATAAAGAACAACAGCTAGAATATCCAGCGTGAAGTCACTTTTATTTAAAGAGACTGTAAACAGCACAATAAAAACACAAACTAGCTTTTTGAAGCCTTGCTTTTAGAAGGCCATCTCATACAATGAGAGATTTAATGTACAGTGATAAGTGACAGTTAAAATTATTTATAATTATTTATAACATTATTTTTGTTTGATAGTGACAGCTGTTTAAGGGATTTTTTTATGGGGACAAAGTCTTGAACTTTATTTTCTGAATAGTAGGGTTGTCAAAATAATGCATTCATTTCGATTAATTATAGAAAAGATAACGCGTAAAATTTTTTAACACGGGTTAATCGATATACTGTACCAGGCTGTGGGCCGGTCAGCTGCAGCGGTATACTGTCTGTGAGGCTGGGCCAAACTATAACTTTCAATTTAGAGGGGGATCCAAGCGGCCCCTTACAACTTGGACTGATCCTTGTTTTTGCTGAAATCTGAATGACTCAATGGTGCAGATGAAAAGAGTTTACTTTCCAATAGATTTGTGTGACAAGGGGAACAGAGACGATAACTATGGCAAAAAAATAAGAATAAAGAAGAAAAAAATGTTGGCACAAGAGGCAGCTAAATGCACCAAATCAACTGACCTTTTCCGTGCTGGAATAGTTACATGCATGGCTGGGTAGGCAATCATATTATGCATAGATAGAATTAGGAAATAAATTATGGTTAGTCATTTTTATTGCTGATGTTCTTCTCATGAATATGTCGCTGTACAATCAGTACGGACAGTATACTGTGAATTAAGTGTTCCAGCTCAGTGATGACCTCTGGTCTTGTTCAGTGCAGTGGTGCCTTGCTTATACAAACCAATGAGGCAGTTGTCTTCAGTACCTCAAACACTATTGCTGTTGCAATAAAAATTGTGTTATTTGTTATTTATTTGTTATTGCGTATGAACAGTGTGTGTGTGTGTGCACTCATCTACCAAAATCTGTTTGAATTGAAATATTTTAAATGTTTCAGCAACTGGCAAATCAATTTATGCAAATAATTTAGATTATTCAATTAATTACAAAACTTGTAAGTAATTAGATTTTTTTAACTTTGTCCTAGTAATGCTTAAACAAATCAAGTGCAAAATATAAATAAATGTATACATGATATAAATGTTGTTTTAAAGATTTATAACATTTTCTTCCTAATATCCACCCTGAATCCTCCCTTCTGTTGGAATCAGGATAATTATTTTTTTTAGATCAAAGGGATCCCAATCCTACTAAAATGTTTTCAACAGGACAAACTGAACGTCTGATCCAGATCAAATCAACGATTGGATTAGGTGATCTAATCCCATTTCAGAATCCTTTATTTTCTTTTGAACAACCCAGTTTCAAGATTTGATACAATCCAATTACTTCTGAACAACAGGGCCCTGGGCCCAGAGGCTCAAGCAGCAACGAGTGAGAGTTGATCAAATAAGGAAACCGGCCTCTAGAGTGGTGTGTGGGGTGTGAGGACCTTCCCCGCCTGCAATGTGTAGAGTGACACTTCAATTTTGAACCTTAATTTCTCCTGGAGTATGGTAACACTGCTAACCACAGTTTTTTTGTTTTTAACTGAGCCTTTTCCATAGTCATAGGATCTTCATCACTATTCACACATAGCTGTTTCAGAGGTTACTTTAGACTGGTTCATTATGATGAAACCATCAGTGGTGATGAAGGCTGAGATGGTAAAAGAGAAAGGAGGGGAGGTAAATGAACATAGGTGTAAATTAATCATTAGCCCTGAAGCTACTAACTGCCTTTGCAGTTTAGTAAGAAGAAAATCAGTCACTGGTGTATTGCTCTTGGTTGTGTTTTGCCTAGTTTAGCACAGACAAGCAAGGGAAACCTAAGTACAAAACAAAAAACAGTATATATGATTCATAAAAATATCATACTTGCATACTTGGGATGTGCAGTAAAACCTGGAGGCATAAGCTGTAACCAAGAGGTGTTTTTTCTTGTAGGAAGAGTTAGGATATTTTAATTAATGTCATTTTGCTAGTCAAGTGAGTCCACAATCTTGGCTATGAAGCCTCTACTCTTTCCCTTCTGTCATCTCAAACCAGTCTGCCCATTCTCCTCTGACATCAACAAGGCATTTTCGTACTCACATCTGCTGCTCACTGGAAACTGGATGGACCATCTTACCAACAACCATGCCACGTTCAAAGTCACTTAAATATCCTTTCTTTCCCATTCTGATGCTCGATTTGAATTTGTTGTCATGGCCACGTCTACATGCCTAAATGCACTGATATGCTGCCATGAGATTGGCTAATAAGCTATTTGTGTTAACAAGCAATTGAACTGGTGTACCTAATAAAGTGGCTGGTGAGTGTATATAATTTCTTGTATATGCATCATTAATTTCATT
Source organism: Lepomis gibbosus (assembly GCA_029875015.1). Classification (NCBI taxonomy): domain Eukaryota; kingdom Metazoa; phylum Chordata; class Actinopteri; order Centrarchiformes; family Centrarchidae; genus Lepomis; species Lepomis gibbosus. Next base: position 10,897 of record JAPMOB010236084.1, read on the forward strand.
ATAGCATAAATTACATCCACACTGTACTGCTGTGTGTTTTGTCCTGTGCAATGTTCCATTTTAATCACATCTGTATATGAAAGTGTATCTATTGCACATGTAACTCATGTAACTATTATTTTTCTTATACTTTTTTTGTTCTATCTTTATTTAATGTATATTCTTACCTGTTGTGTTGTATCTGGAGCTGCTGTGACAAGGGATCAATAAAGTATTTTGTTTTATCATAACACATAAAATTTCCCTGCACTGTAGGTGAGCTGGCAAACATCAGAGTGCAATTTGCAGCCAGGAACAGATTTCCAGATATAATCAGGGCAATTCACTTCAGTCACATTGCTATAAAGGCACCATCAGACAGTGGATTAGCTTATGTGAACAGAAAGCATTTTCACTCCATCAATATGCAAGTCATCTGTGACTCGCAAATATATCTGACAAATGTCCTGCGTCAACCTACGATTAATTCATACTGCGGAATAGTAGTGTTGGGAGCAGACTTCAAGCTGGGGCTGTGCCAAATGGTTGGATTCTTGGTAAAATATGGCATTAACTATATGACTCTAATGGTGTGTATCGATTTTCATTTAAAGGTGTGATTAATATAAACCCTTAGGTAACCATGGTTACCCACTAAGGACTTCTCACCCCGCCCACCAAACCCCCTGAATAAACAGTCCACGGAAGGTGTGTCGCAGTGTCCAGTGTGCTGCACAAAGTGGCAAACAAACATGGTGTAGGAGCTGTTGTGTAACAAAGTGTCAAGCTGAGACTAAACCAGTTCTTTTAATGCAGTACATAGGTCACCAAGAGCATCATTCTTTTTTCTTAATTCATCACATCACATATCTTTCATTGTATTTACTATGTCTCTGACTCCAGCACAGTTTGTCCTCCTTGTGGTGAGGTCTCCATTCCATATTTATTTCCATATCAAGATCTGTGACAATGAATTACAGTACATTGTTTTCAGCCTGCTTATTGTGCACACATTGGATTGTGACACTGACAGATTTTTGTCAAGCTTGAGTCATTGTGAGGTTCAACCCGTTCTCATCTCAGGCTTCATATACAGGCTTTGACAAAACCGCAGTTTGCTATTGCGTTGCAAGACAATGGAGGCTAACCGTACCGCTGTGCATTTCGGCTTCATGGCGGATTACAGACTTAGATTTAGGCACGCACTTCTGTGACTGTTAAGGTTAGGGTAAGTTGCCTCGGGGGACTGTCAAGGGCTTAAACAAAAACATTGCTAGCTAGCTAGTTAGCGAAGGGAAGCTCTACTAGCATTTCTGGTCATCCCAGAGCATTATATACACACGTGGCCTGGATGCATCTCCTATACATGCAGAATTGACATTTTGCATAAAATAGCCGCAGTTTTCTCAAAGCGTGTATATATGACACTTGAGCATGACAACAGGCTGGTTTCATGTACTTCTGAAAAGTACCACACATGTCTGAGTCACCCTCACAAGCTAGCAGGATGCCAGATAGGAGTGTTTCTCCAACAACTGCAGCTACCCTTTCTTCTTGTGGTGTCAGCTCTGGCTTTGACCACCTGTGGCAGTGAAATATTTATGGTTATTTGCTTAGTCATTTATGGTAGGAGTCTGGCATCCACACAGTTTTGTGGAGATTTCTGTTAGGGCTGAACAATTTGGGGGG
>JAPMOB010236088.1:0-12079 GCA_029875015.1 Lepomis gibbosus
ATAGATAGATAGATAGATAGATAGATAGATAGATAGATAGATAGATAGATAGATAGATAGATAGATAGATAGATAGACTTGTGGAATGAGTGTCACAACAGGAAAGGACAGAAATGAAACATTGTGTCCCTGTGTAATTTGTCAAAGTCTGATAACGTCCTTGTCTAAGGAAGGTTTTTGCTGCACCAAAACATCAAAACATATTAAGCTGTGATGTCTATAACCATCTTCTCCACTGAAATAAAAAAACTGCTATTCATTTAGAATAGTTGAATTGATTGTGTTTCCCTCTTTTATTTCCCTGTAAATTACACTGAGACTCCAAACTGCTGTTTTTTGAAACACTGGCACTGTGCCCTTCAAAGCCCAACTGAACTGAAACAATCTCAGAGGCACTCTGAGTCAACAGCCAACTACCGTCAGATTCCCTGCCACCATAGCAAACACAGGCTGTGCCAGGGGAATAATGGCTGTGGTCTTCGACTGTAAAGGCCTCTCTGGATGTGTGAAGCTCATAGATTCTGCAGCTGATGAGCACATGGGTGTCAAGAGGAGGCAGTTTCATGGGATTTATAAGACAGTTGTCTGGCAGATGAGGGCAAGTTGAGACTTTGTGAGGACAATAGTGTTGTTTTAGATCTCACAGCTGTTTGTTCTCACTGGTTTAAGGCGTGAATCGCATTTCTTCCCACCTGGACATACCTGACTGTTGTAATAAAGATAGATACACCTATAATGTCTTGTGCACCCATGTATCGGTTCTTATGAGGACCTTCCATTACATTACATATACTACCATTAACAATTGCAATAAATGCAGTTTCTCTTAACATTTGTCTGTACACAAGATGCTCAGGAGCAGGTATGCAGAAAATCCGACCCTGTTTTGTTACATTGGACGCAGAACAGTGGCTGTTCTAACAGACAGAGAAAGTGGGTGTGTGGTCATTTTTATGTATGTTATACATCATTCACAAATATGCAATAAAAAAATGTTAATGATAATTGATAAGTGAATTAATTAAAAAACTCAACTTCTGAAGGCTTAAGTAGCAAGACTAGTGTCTACATGAGAAATACCTCTAACAGGCCACCTCAAAGATGCATTCTGATTTATTTTTAAATAATGACTGTTTAAAACTACACATTATTAGAAAGGAGTAACATTTAGTAACAAATAACATTTGAGCAAACACTTGCTTTTATCATTGTGTTCAGGACAGAGAGCACCACTTAAAAGCTGACAATATGAATATAATCTTATGTGGATTTGAGCAACAGAAGCTGAGCTCAGTAGAAAACAAAATAATCCTGCAAAGCGTGAAATTTGTTTACGTAGAGATTTCAGTGTTATATCTACGTGCTTGAGCATTTGATGATTTCATTATTTGCAATTTTTTCAGGGTGACATGAGATCAGTTACATGGGTCATTGTCTATATACACAGTACAGCTGATGTCTGTCTCTTGTACAAAACATATCAGCTCACTTGGAGAATAAAGCACCCTCTGTTGTGTATCACTATTGTACTCTTTCATTATAGCTCTTCAATATTACTTTCTGAAGATCAAAGGAAGGATGTGCACTGTGCTAAGACCCTGAAGTAGATCCTAAATAAAGCTTATTTTCTTTTTGTCAGCCTATATGTGTTTGCCACATCAGTTATATTTTTACTGTTAATGATCTTGGAATTGAAAAACCTTTTCATCGTCTGATCTTACTACCAATTTAACTTTATGGCTTGATTTATCAACGCTTTATCAGGAGAGCAGTTGTCAGGGACATTAAGTTCAGCTGATAATGTCATAATTGAAGCTGTATTTTTTGCCTACCTTCATTCAGTTTACTCTTCACGTGGCATAGTAAATTACCCTGATGACGTCATAAGGGCTTGAGACTTTAAAATTTGCAACTCAAATGTGTGAGGTTTGACATAAGTGGACATTTGGGAGGTAGGCAGCATCTACTGAAAGAAGTATCTTTCAAATTCATCCATTTTTGGAGCTGGACCCTAAAGACTAAACATCAAGATACCTTGACCTATGCTGCTTTGATATTGACCATTCCAATATAATCAAATCATATCTAATCTTTTGACCACTACTCATTTGTGGGGAAAATGTAAGGATTTAAAACCTTTGTCTTTCAATTTGGTAATTTCAGCGTTCAGTGAGGTTTGTGCAGGACCGTCTTTCTGACAACAAAGCTTATTCCATCACTGGATGATGCTCCAAATTATAGATGACAAAACAATCACTGCAGTTGTCAGAGTCTGAGAAGTGAAGCAATAATGAAATTACAGAAAGACCATTTTCATAAAAAGGGTGTTGCAGTATATATCTGAATCATGGAAAGCTTAACTCACACACAAACTATCATTTGTCATTCTCACACATGTAAGCCATTAGAGAAATAATTGTTTTCTTTCATTCTTCACTGAATAGTCAGAATTTGTGTCAGTGTGTCAATCCCACTGGGATACACACTGATGGAAATCTGTACTCATTTAAAAGCAAGATATTAAATGTTCTCATTAGTGGTGTTCTGTGACTTCTTTAAAGTGTGCCCCCATGCTTGCTTTTTAGTTTTTACAATTAAAATGTGGAAAATAACACAACACGGTATGCAATGCAAGCATGTCATTGGCAGTAGTATATTCAGGCTAATAAATTGACCCATTGTTACTGTAAATAGGATCAAAAATGGAAAGGAAAAAAACTGTAAGACACTGAGTTGAGGGCCTAAACTAGTTCAATAGTCCTGACTAAGAGTGTTTGTGCCAGTTTGTCTCTTGACTCTGTGTTTTAAGAAGCACTCACAAGGATGCTCAAGATATTTTTAAGGTCAGTTGATGGAAGGCCTTATAAATCAATGTGAGTTGGTTAAATTTCCCCCGGGTGGTGCGGGGGAGTGCTGCTCATCAAGTAACTAACAACCACAGGGCCCAAATGAATATCACAGAATGACTTCGAGAAAATGAGAGCTCCTCCAACCGTGCATGTTGCCCAAAAGTAAAGGAGTAATGGCTAAACAGAGGAAAAATGTAAACCGCACTTGATCTCTGGCTGGCAGGGCTTTCAACAATGAAGGTGAATCAGATGCTGTGTGGGTCAAATGAAGCTCAAGGGAGTGAAAACCAAATTTGGTATCTGCTAAGACTTAGTTGTTTAGTATTTTTAAGAAAATGGCAATTCATTCAAATTCTGCGATTTGCCAACAGTTCATGTTAAATTTAATTACTGCAGGTCCTTCTCTGTGGTCTCTCATTCCCTCTTCCTCATTGTTCACCTGCCTCTGTTTGTCTCTCGACTCAATGCGCCCCCGCTCTTTGTCACTCTTTGATTGACTCTCTCTTTCTCGCTCTCCCTCCCTTCCTTCCGGTCCTGTCCAGTCTGTACTGGATAAATGAAAGGCCATCAAAAAGATATCAAGATAAACATAAAAGTAGTCTGAGGTTGACAAGAAAATAAGAGTCATCCATCAAAGGGCCTGGCTACTTACACAACATGTCAGAGAGACCCTTGAGTTCTCAACATACTGCCTGGCTTTCTTAAATTCAGGACACTGAACCGGATCACCACATCAGACAGCTGGGCAACAACCCTGAGAGATAGAAAATAAAGTTTGAAATGTTGTTAACATTGCTGACCAGTTTGGGATCCCGGAGAGCTTTGGACCTTTCAGGGAGATGGTAGTGGAGAAATGTTCACATCAGACCTTTGTAATCTGCATGATCCTTCTTTCTCCAGGTTTTCCCTGACATATATGATGTCAGAGCTTTTTTTAAAAAACAAAACAAAACATAAGCCTAATGCTCCATTTCACTTGCTCAGGTGAACAAAAATTGGCGGGCCACATCATTTCTTGTCCATTTCTTTGTCACAGATAAGCTGATGTTTATACAGTTTTGTCCTCCCGACTGATGTACACCAGCATCCTGATAAATGGTGCATGAATCATACCTTGTCCATGACTTAATCTCTCTTTTCACCAGGTTATAAATCATTCTTGTTACTTTATAAAGCTAAAGGTTCACACTGGAAACATCTAATGGTACTGGACATGTAAGAATAAAGACAATTATACATTTTCCAATTTTCAAGGGCAATTACACAATCTATGAAGAGGTTAATGATCCAGTATACTAGGTTTGGCTACCTGTGAAGTCAATGTGATAAGGTCATTGAAGACAGATGACTTTGCCCCGAGCATTTCAAAGTAATATTTATTAATCATTTCCTTCAAGTCAATACTTCATTATGAGGAAGTGTCAATGCTGCCACTGTGGACGAGATCAGCATGTAGTTTCAGTAACCAGTGTTGAACTTCAGTTCTCGATTAAATGAGAATAAATCAGAGCAGGTGAAATGCAGGATAGTTTCTGTTGCTGCTGCACTCTGACTAAACAAAAATAGCTTCATCTGTATAGGGCTGTCACCAGTTCCCTGGAAACAAATTACATCTGGCTGTAAATTAAAAATATCTCCAAATGAATTATTTTAGTGCAGACTTTGTCTTGCAAAGAAAAAAACTGCTGTGTCGCACTAAATCTGAATATATTGCATAAACATTAATGACATACAATCAATCATGTACTTTTAGGAGGAATATATAACTGCACATTGATTAATGTACATAATATTTACAGAAGGAAAGCATAGGAATGGTGACAAAATTAAAGCCTCTTACCTGTTATTTGGGTCTGACTGAGGCACGCTAACTTTGAGCTAAACTCCAACGTTAGAATGCTAAAATACTCAAAGTGACAATGCTGGTGTTAACCAAGTTTAGCCAGTTAGCAAGCTAACTTTTGCTAACTGAGGCTGACGAGAATAGTTCCTATAGAATTTATCCTATTAAATATCTGAAGCAAATTTCCTGGCAATCCCATATTTTTTACAGTCAAAAACAAAACCAAAAAAGCCTACCTCATGGTGGCCCCCGAGGAAAAGTCAGTGAGAGAGTGAATGAGTGTGGATATCAAATTTTATTGCAAACCACCCAGTTGTTGTCAAGACATTTTATTTTGACCCAGTGAAAGTCTACGTCATACGCAGGTATACGCCGTATACCCACTAATAATAGTCAAAGATTTCAGTATACCCACTTAAAATATCGAGATGATAAGTAACAACATCGTTTTGTGGCATAATGTTCACACGTTCATTCATAAGTTCACCCCGTTTGTGTTGCGAAGCTCTGAACTGACTTCCGTGGCCTGTGACCGCGGGATCTGACGTCAGCTACCAAACAACAACACAGCTGCGTGGCGGTCACTCAGCGCACGTTTGAAATTAACTAATTTGAATCACTGAAGGAGATGTGAAACGCAAGCAAACTCAAACTACACCACTCTTTCAGTGTTTTCGTAAGCCTGCAGCTAAAGCTGCTGCCGCTCTGTGTGACACTGCAGCTGCAGCAGATGACACGAACGTTAAAGTTAAGTTACTGAAACACAGAAAACGAGCCAGATGACGCTGATGATATCGTAACGTTACCTGGTGAGTGAAAATAGCATATAGGCCTATGTTATCATTAACGCTATCAGTAACGGAACTGTAACAGCATTGTCGGTCTATTGAAGTGAACTAACGTTAATGTGCTGGATCAGTGAATGCGGGATACTGTGTGTGTGTGTGTGTGTGTGTGTGTGTGTGTGTGTGTACAGTATTAGCAGTTCCTGGATGCTTGCACATGCATTTAAGCTGATACAGTATGTGGACAGAGAATGTGGACCCCTTTTGATGTCCTCAGTGATAATATTCTGTAATAAATGATCAATGAACTGCACATAGGCCTATGTTTATTTTTACTACTGCTACTGAAAAGCCTCAGATTTCCATTATTGTTAATAATAGTTGCAACTTGCACTGTGAAATGTGCACTGAAAATTGCCAGATGATAAAACCAGTTTCATTTAACGTCTAAGGCTAAATGTAGCAGAGCTAGATGGTGATTAACACTAAACAATAGACATTTCCACCATAAATTGGTGCAGAAAATGTTTCCATAATGCATTAAATTAAATGTTTAATGCTCAAAATGTTGTGTTTTGTCACCACTCTAATCTGTGCCCTAAAATGTCCCCACCACGTTTGAACACAAAGTGACGCCCTTTCCCAACTGTCATTGGCTGTTAAAGTCTTTGTGCAGTTGATAACACACAACCTAAGCAGTCCTTCAGAATGCTCTCTATTACATGTATACTATTAGTAAGGGTAGTAGCGCTTATGGGACGTCACGCTGGGAGAGGGGAGTTTGAGGCTGGGAGAGAAACATCACAGTATACTCACTAGAAAAAAACTAGACAACACCACTGCTTTGACCCAAAAATGTCAACCTACTCTTGGCACAAGAGGAAACTCCAAGGCCTCACCAAAGTTATTAGAATACACCATCTGGGGACCATCAAGGCCAGTCCATCCAAAACATGCCAAGCTATTTAACTAAATAACTCAAAACATTGATCTTCTTGTGGCACTGAAGGAAATGTCAGGGGATCACCAAAATCATTAGAATTGACCCTTTAGGGACATTAATTATCTGTAGCAAATTTTACATCAATCCATTCAATGGTTGGGACAATAGTTCACTCAGAACCACAAATGTGAACATTGTAGTGGTGCTAAAGGAAAATTCAAACCCTCACTTCCTGCACCTGCACCACATCACTTCATTTCAGTTATTTACTTTTCTGTCCATATTGTTTAGTCATTCATTTAATCATTATTTACGCACAGTCAGTTTTCTTACGAACCTGCTGACAGTGGTGCCAGATGTTGTTGCTAGGTCGTTTTGGACATATTTGGTCTAAAAGTCTTTGGTCTAAGTGCAAAAAAAGGAGACATATATATATATGTTTCACTATGTGCACAGTCTGAGGCTGACATTATAAGGTATGTCTATTTTGTAACCACAGCAGTGACTCAGCAGATGTGTGGCTGCACATAAACTATTGGCTGTCAGCAGACAGTGCAATGCAGAGCAGGTTTTCATGTGGGCCCTTTGTTTCATGGTAAATTAGGCCCCTTAAACCTCAAAGGTTTTCATCAGTAAGCTATCCTACCACTATATGCAGTGGAGCAAGAATTATTCAGATTCTTTTAAGATAAAAGTAGCAATGCTACAATGTTAAGATACCCAATTACAAGAAACATGTACTATAACTATTAAACTTAGTTATATCACTCATTATGCAGCATTATACAGTCAGTGTTGTGATAATATTATATGTTATATTATTTGATTATTATAATGTGTAGTGTAAGCAGCATTTTAAAGATCTACCGGTATTAGGTAAAGCTACTTTTAACTGCCTGATATATAGTTGGGTAATCTATCACAATCAGACAATCAGATTTTATTAACAGATTACATGTTTTGTGTGTGAATTCTTCATCTGCACCTGTAAAAGACAAAATCTTCCTCTGAAATGTAGTAGAATAGAAGCATAAAGTGTAATAAAATGCAAATACTCAAGTAAAAAGTGCAAATACTCAAGTTGGAAATGTATTTGGTTATATTTCAACCCTGGCTATATGATCATTAAAGGCAAATGACACATTAAAAGAAAAACCTGAATTAACAACATAACAATACTAAATGCACAAGTTTCCATACAGGGCACAGGTCACCGAATGCACTGATGAGTATGGAGATGATGGGAATGAAATTCTATAGTTATCACATACGTCAACATTTCCTCTAATGCCTCTAAGGCTGATGATACACTGGGCAACTTTTTGAGCAATGTTGCTGGGCAATCTTGCTAGAGGCAAGTCCGATTATGTTTTAAATGGATAGCGGCGGTACAGGGAGGGTGGCGGAGTGGTTGGGGAAGGGTATTACGGTGGTAATCTTTACTCATTACCATTGACGACAATGTTGCCCTGCACGATTGCTCTAAAAGTTGCTCTGTGTATCATCAGCTTAAGGAAACCCCTTGCATGACATTCCTTACCTTGGTATCTAATGCATCTATTTCTATTTTTTTCTTGGGCAAAGTGTAGGACGTGGCACAGAATAAAAGTTTATGAGAAATGCAACAAAAGGTCGCTTCTCTAATTGGACTGCTTAAGGTTACAAATCCTGTGACAGACGGGTCAGGATAATGAGCCCGAATATAAAGGGCAGACCAGGGAAATTCACATTGTGACTCTTTGGCAGTGGACAAAAGACTTCTGGCGTGGGCAGTAAAGGATCTTGGCAGAGCTACAAACTCGCCTTTTGACCTCCACTCTGTTCTACTCTCAACCGCAAAGTGCTCCTCTCATCGTTACCAGTTCATACACACTTAAAATGATGTTAGGTAACACCTACATCAGTCATGTGTGGCATCACAATACATCCTGAGCCCTGATGATAATGAAATGGCCTTCAGCTGACATGGCTACCAGTCATGTTAACATAACCTGGCTCGATGCCACGTTTGTTCAGCACATCACAACACACAGAGCTGAGAAAAAGCCATAAGGGCTATGCAGGGTTCACTGGCTGAGCACATGCTTGAGTGTAGTTCACTTTAGCCCTCCGATCCTCCAACTTTTCCTAATCCTAAAACCACAGCAAGGAACTGCAGCACCATTCATCACTGCCAGGTTGTGGGCCACAACCCATTATTTAGGAACCATTCGCCCTTCCACACCAATACTCACCAGTGAGAACAATGCAAGCTGGAGACTTGTAGGCAAACTGCTGTGCTTGAGGGTACACAACCTGTAAATAAGGGTACAAAAAGGTCCAGAGGTAACGTGTCTCTACTTCCATTCTGGTCAAAAAGGATAGTTCATAAGTCCTCATCACAATAAAAACTAGAGTTTCTCTTACATTTTGTTGCCACAACAGCATTCAAATCACTTGATCAAATCCTGCCAGGAGGAACAATTGATTATTGAGCAAGCCATGCATGCATGTGTAATTAAATATCCAATATAATTAGTTAAGAGACAGGTTAGAATTAATCAGGGTCAATTAATCACTCCTTCCCTTATTTGTCTGTTTGCAACAAAAAAGATTTTGGCGTGTAAGCTCATCCAGGCTTGCTTCCAGTAAGCTTCTCCATCTATTTTGCTGTCTACGTGAAAAAAGCTGGCCTAAAAAGAATGAAGATATATGGCTTCTATTAGTTGTTGTGATTTGAGGTAATATATCAAAAAAAAAGAAGTGTGGTACTTTGAATAAAGAGAGGTCAAAGGTGGTATTGTGTAACTAAAGCAATCATTAAATGAGGTGGGAGCTGCAACTTTTTTTTCTTCTCAGCTGTGTGTGCAGTGACCCAGAAAAGGGGAGTGGGGGGGACACCACAGCACCCTCTTTTTCAATTAATATGCATATTTTCGTCTCTGTTCACAATAATTAATTATATTCAGTGAATTGGGTGGAAAAGGTTGCTTAAGATTGAAACAGTGTGTTGTTCCTGTCTGTTTACAGAAGAAATCTTGAGGTCTGTCAACTAACTGTGCTGATGAAAACAAAGCCAACCAATCATGGTGAGCAAAATGACTCCAAGAATAAAAACTAATTTGCTATCCTGGTCACATTCATGTACACAGAAGGTGGCATGAAGCAACATACACTCAGCTAATCTAAATTCGAGCTCTCTTTCTGAAGAACCAGCAAAAACATTTTTTCCATCTAACAGCAGGTCTGTGTGTGTGATGCCCTGCGTACCAACTAATCAATTTAATGTTCAATCATCAGAAAAAAAATAATAAATCCAGGATACCAGTCAAAGTGAGGAACAGTTGTTTATAAATCATTTAAATTATGTAATTGAATTATGTATCGGCACGTGTGCCTGTGCGTCTGTCCTTACCCATAAAACATGTGGCTTGTGTGCAATAAAATCTGATTGCTGTGGTATATAATGTAAATCACTCTTTTTAGGCTCATTGTGCCACAGGATGTGTCGGCTCTCAGCTTTTACATTTTCACTGAATTACTTATTCACTGCAGTTGCTTTCCATTCAAACAATAATGTGTCCATACCTCCATAATGTGTGTCCATACCAATCAAACACTAACTGGTACTTTTGTATATCCTACTATATCTGAATGGCAGACCATTTGGAATAGAAACGTGTTACGGCAGCGTGCCAGGGCAGTTTCTGGTTAAGCCATGTTCGTATTGTCATTGCATTATACAGGACAAGCAAGGATATGTCAGTTCAGGTTGACATCTTTATTTTCAGGACTAAAGTTGCACTTTGTTAAACAGGTTAAAATCTACTTGTGGATGCAGTGGATGGGATACATTTCATACAGTAGGATTGACTATTTGAAGATTCTGGATATCTCTGCAGAAATATGCAAAGAAGGTTAAAGTCAAGGGCGGCTGTACTTGGTTGAAGATACTAAAAGACGTTTCGTCCCTCATCTGAGAGACTTCTTCAGTCCTAACTGACTGGTAGGGAACTCAGCTATTAAACCTCAGTGGGGTTGTTTGCCAGGATCGTCAATACCGCTGGTTCGTTAGTGATCCTGCCTGTTGTAAGAACAGTCATTATGGTCGTTAGAACCACCCGAGGCCAAGTCTGAATGACCATCGTTGGCATCTTCACCTGAGGCCAAGAGGTTACGTTTACGTTAATTTTCCTGGAAAGTGATAAAAGGACAGCATTGTAAGTGGGGATAAGTGGTGGCGTAGACACCCTCCTCTGTTCAGTGACAACTTCTCAACCCAGGTATAAATGGCTTCCTTGACTCCCTCGGATGAGGGGCGAAATGTCTTCTAGGATCTTCAGCCTAACCTAACTATTACCTGGATGACTGAGAACCTTCACAGACTCTGCAAAAATGTTGCCTGTGTTTTTGTTGTTTTTAATTGTCTGGGATTTATCTTAGAGAAAAACAGTGGCTGTGACTCGACTATAGTTATCAATGTAAAGGTGTCCTGTGATTAACAACATGTCCAAGCAAACAGCAGAGTCTTCATTGTTTACAGGCTGCAGCGACTGTCTTATTAGTGTAATTTGGCCACAACAGATTCTTCAGGCATTCTTCAGGTCACCTAAAGCAGATGAATGCTAATGTTCTAATGCTCTGTGTCTGCAGGTTGTGTAAATAAGCCAACGTTTGCTAACATGTCCAGCATATTAACTTTACAAGGCTCCTTGTACTGATCCCAAGTTGGTAACATAGGGCTTATTATTACTTGCATCACTTCCACAAATTAAATGAATAGCGCTGACAAGTTAGCTGTCTGCAGACCCCTTAAATGCCTAAACCTTGAGCCCACACACACTGTACTTACTCGGTGAAAAAAATATTAGATTAGGTATTACATTCATTATCAAAAGAGGATGTAGAATAGCCTACGTGTGTTTGATGTGGTTAAGGAGAAAGTTTAGAGTAGCCTACCTTACAATTTCTGAGTTTAAATGTAAATTTCTCAGGCATCTTGTTTATTCCTCATTACTGTACACCACCATAATAATTTTATAGGTGCCCCACAATGATAACATTGTAATTTAGTACTAAAAATCAGAAGTTTAATCAATGTATGCATTCAATACTCACCCACAATACACACATTTATTTTAAAGGTATTGATGTAAGACACAGAAGTGACCTTGGTGCAATTAAACCAACCACAATGTTCTCCATGGGCAGCCACCGACAGGATTAGTTATAATGAGGACCTGCAGGGACACGTAAGAGAGGTGGACAGAGTGATTCATTCCTCACTATGTCCTCTTTATTAATTCACCACCACCAGAATTGAGGCTGAGAAGATGAGCTGCATCTCCCCTGAGGTCTCTGAGTAAAGAATGAAGTGTCTCAGGAGGGGGATATGAAGAAACTGTTGTACAAATTCTGGGAAGTAGCCATACATTTTCTTCAGCTGTTCTAAGTTTGTAACTAAGTGTGCTTGGCATTATATTACACAATACTGTAGGGGGAGATTGTGAGTGAATACTCCAATTAAGAATATAGCACATAGCCTGCTGTCCATACTTCAGGGGGATCAATCTAGATCTGCAGACAGGAGATAATGGGATCTTGAATAAGTACAGCAATTGAGCAACTAGATCATTCTTTTAGATTAAAAAGGGCACCCATTAGTTGTTTTTACCTTAAG
>JAPMOB010236088.1:12113-26404 GCA_029875015.1 Lepomis gibbosus
CCCTCGCCCCCAGCCCCAACAACATCTTTAGTTTACTTGGTAAGTTTCACTCAGTTCTTGGATGCCTAAGGGATTATGATTATGATGATTATTTGATCCCATAGACACTCAACATTTGAGCCAAAAGCATAATATTGCTGTTTGATATAATGTCTGACTACACCAAATAGTTTTTTAAAAAAAGGTCTGTCGTAAGGCATTTATTAGTTTCTGACTCTGAGAGGTGCAGCTAAACCAGCGCATATGAAAAAAGAAAGCTTTCTTCTTCTTCTTTTTCTTCTTCTTCTATCACATGCGCACATTTGTTCGGCAGGGCTCCCTGTTCAGGTGAGATCAATACTTAATTTAGTTGAGCATTTATCTTTAAGAGTACAAACTTCATTTTATTAACAGTGTATCACTACAACAGTGAGACCTCTTGCAACCTAAAACACTCAGAACTTTTCTATCTTTCCCCGAGTACAATTTTCGTTCCTTTGTCTCTATATTTGTGTTTGTTTGTGACGAATCGACTAAGAGCATATTTTAAATCGCATTTAAAGTACCTCACTGTGGTCAAAAATCATTTTAAAGGGAAGGAATTGATGCAGTGTCCCACACTTAGAATCAGAAAAACTAAAGCCATATTCAGGCTGGTATAACAAGTAACTTATAATTTGTATGATCTTATGTAAGCACTGCTATTCTATGTATTGTACAAGTTAGCCAGATATTCAGCAAGCCTTTACTTTGCAGAGTAAATATGCTTATAATCCAGCAGAACACTTGCAGTTAATCACATCTATACAGACAAGAATGGCGGATGAAGTACTCCGGTTTATCCTCAGTGCTGACAGCCACAGACACTCAGACAATAGTGTCTTCCTTCTCACTAGTAAGTCTTTCTTCTTTTTAACAATGCTTTAAAGTGTGCCTCCCATTTGCTGAGCTTCATTTTGTCCAGTCACTCTGAAGTCAGTAGGTCAGAGGTCAGGGAGCGCTTCAAAAGTATAGCTCCACACTGTGATAAGTGTTTTGTTGTTCTGCTAAGTGTTTTCTTACAATCAAATTGGCTTCATCAGACTATTGTTGAGCAAGCCTGTAATTTGGCATCCGGACAACATGGTAATCTATTCCACTCAAATTGCTGGTGTGGCAGCTTCACAGACACATCACAATGAATCAGCATTTAACATTGTTTTGTCCAATGATCAGAAAGCACACACATACTGAAAAACGCAAACTTCTTCTTTCTTTCTATTTCCACCCATGGCCTTCATTCTCTAGTCTTGCCAGAATACAAATCACAAAGGGCCATGTTTGCCAGCAGTGCTGTATGTTGTCAATACAGCCTGCACAGTCCCCTGGTTCACTGACACTCGCCAGTAGCCGAGTCTTTTTAGAGCTATACTCTCCCATAGCAAACAATTACAAACAACAACAAACAATGAAGGGAGAAAGAGGTAAAGAGGATGTGAAGATATAATCAGATGCAGGTAGAGTTACATCCCCTTACAATGTTAAATCAGCCAACATTTGTTCAGACATAGAGATGGAGGACAAAACAACTTGGATGAAAAAGCAGAAAGGCAGAGCACAGCTGCTCAAGAGCCATGAAGTACGGTCAAACCAGCACAACTTTTGATCGAGACTTTAAACAAGCCGTCCTTTGATTAGACCTTAAAGCAAGTATTTTATGTTTGACAATCTTTCATTTCTAAAGTCTCTTAAGTCATGTTTAACTGCACTGAATGTTGAAGTCAAAGCACAAGGAACATTTAGGGCCTGCTGTAGGACTTCAATCATTCCAGGGTTTGCTGGAAATCAAACTTGTGTGGAGTGGGAGGGAATGTGCTGATTAGACTGCACACAGCACAGCTCATTGATATTTATTTATGTGATGACATAAAGACTTGATAGAAAATCCTTTTTGAAGACATTAGACTTGAAACCTTTATTACATGTAAACACAAAGTTGTCAGGTATGAAAGGGAGACGGTGTGACTTCAGAAATAAGAAATAACACAGTCTTCCTCTTACGAATGAAAAGTTGAATTCATAAGCAATGAAACATACTCTTGGAAATAACTGTTAAGCCCCACATTTGTTAATTACTGTTACTACACCTGTCACACTTTCTGTTGTCACATGGCTCATATGCCATTTACAACAATATCAGTGATGTCTACTTGAAATCCTTAATAATAATTGAAATAATGAATCCTTGATTTCAAACAAAGGATGAGAAAAGCAATTATCATTTCTATGCAATGTCTGGTGATTTTGCCGACTAAAATGAAAACTGTAGATTTTATTAGCTGCAGTCAGCGAGCTCGGCTAATTAAGCTAATGTTATCTACATGAGTTGGATGAAAACACCGAATCCTGTTGACTTTTTAGTGTTTCCAGCTGACTCATTTTAAATATGCACTGGATGGCTACATACATGATTTTACGCTAAAAGACTGACGCTAAACCTGCATGTAACTCTAAAAAACAGCGTTGAACATATATTGCAACAGAGCTAGTTAATCCTAATACGAACAATCACTGTCCATGATTACGTTTCCAATGTAAAGCCAGTTGGCCGCATGGGGACGCGTGGGCCAGGTTAAGCGTGACAACAGTAATGCATATGTGCAATATGGAAGCTAGATATTGCTGTAGCTGACATTAATGAGTCTTTCTGCCTCTTCTATTATGTTACTGTTACACTACCTTTTAGAATTTGCCATCAACTTATAAACTGTCACTTGTGGCCACAGTGGTCCCTGTTCAAACTGTAGGCGTGAGGGTCCACTGGTGAGGCAGCAAACTCTTTGCTGTTGAAGCACTTAATTATGCTTCTCCCAAAATAAAACCTTCTTTAGTCACACTAATCAACTTGGAGCCCCATGAGCTGTACAAAAGTGCTGTAACTATTTGAAACAACAGTTTTGCCATGCAATTATCCCCCAGTTAATTGGTCATTGTTCTCAGATGGCTAATTGGTCCTGTCTAATGCTGCTCCAAGCTGTGTGAGGATTTCACAGCTTATTGCTATTAAGCATTCAAATTTACAGTCCAGCTGTGGGGCACAATGTTGTGGCAATCAGTTCCATTAATGTACCTCTGCTGAATATTGTCAGCTCAGGGCTTTTTAAAATGACTTACACGCATTTTCTTGGTCTGTGGTGGAATACGTTTATTGGTGGCCAGTGGTTATTGAAAACCGGCTTTACAGTAAACCTTGTGCTTTAATCCAAGTAGTTATTTGAATACGTTCTATGATTACAGTGAAATTACAATATAGGAAGAGTACAGAATTTCTATGTGAATCTACAAGGCAGGAAGCCTGTGAAGAAGCCAGGTGATGGATAGCAAGAAAAAGTGTTGTTGTTGAACAATTATTTAAAACAAAATACACACAACCTTCTTATAAAACTACTTGAAAAGGTTAGCACATTACAATAAGGGACAAAATGGAACATTTTGAGTATTTACCAGGGAACGAATGATGAATGAATGACAAACTAACTGCTAGTGAACCATTATTAACTTCTAAACTGGTTTGTTAATCTTATCATAATCTACTATATTGTCCTCCATTAGGAATTATTAGGAAATTAATTATTAATGATTCATCAATAATCCAGTTGTTTCCTGATTTGTTCCTCACTCATTTTTTCATTAGCTTATCATTATCTATCATATAGAATTTGATTAGGAGTTACTCATCAACGGCCTTTGAATGAGGGAGCGATGTGATCATATTTACACAAACACTGTTAAATGGAGAAGAGGGACATTAGGTTTCTTAAGCAGGCCTGACCAGCCAACACTCGTAATTGGTCTCAGAGGTTGGTTTCACACAGTGAGAGATATGGGATGGGGGGGGTTTGTGATTGGATTATTGAAAAATTGTGGGTGGTGACTGTGGGA
This sequence comes from Lepomis gibbosus, assembly GCA_029875015.1. Classification (NCBI taxonomy): domain Eukaryota; kingdom Metazoa; phylum Chordata; class Actinopteri; order Centrarchiformes; family Centrarchidae; genus Lepomis; species Lepomis gibbosus. The sequence goes on from JAPMOB010236088.1 coordinate 16,014, forward strand.
AACATGAACTCTTGACAGGAGGGCGGTGATGAAATTCCAATGGCTGGTCAATACACTCTCTCAATAAGAGTTGGCTTGAATGATTACATTAATTGTAACGCTCTCTTCCAAACATACACACCCCCAACAGTTCAAGCCTGTACACACACAGCACAAGTGTGTGCGTGCACATTTTCATTCAGAAGACCAGAGGGTTTTGTCACATTCTGCCTTGCAACAACCAACCAAACAGCTACAAAACTGTGCTGTATCTATTAAGACAAGTATAATAACAGAGGCCCTACACAGGACCCAAACATCCTTCTCAGTCAGAGCCACTGATGGATGTTTTTGGCTGCTTCAGTAACTTCCTTAATGGTCTTAATTTGTAAATTTTGATGGGCTGCTTGCCACAAGGCCAGACCAAGAATCCTACAATATGAGTGAGGTGCTTATGGCTGTGAATCAGACCCAGAGCAGCTTCCTGAGAGCACCCAACTTTCCAGCCTCACTCTTTAGATTTGTCTGGTTGAATAAAAATGCTCCATCCGCAGCAGCGTCTTTGTAGATTTATGCTAATGGCCAAAGAACAAAAAAATAGAAGCAAGCTATGATCTTTTTCCAGACAGGAATTTGCTCATGGAAATGTGTTAGACTCACACTTGGACCAAAGCAGCCCATGAGGAGCTTATTTTCTATGAAACTTTGTCAGTAGGTCTGACCACTAACTAACAGCACTCCCCTGTGGTCAGTCTGTATTGTTACAGTTTCTGACAGTCATAGTGAAACTAACAAGACCACTGTCCTGCCCGGAATTCTTCACCTATTTTTAACTGTCTATGTGGATTTGTATTTATTTATGCACTATGTGTATCCTCTGTCTTGCACACAATCAGGACTAAAGAAGCCTATGTGTATAAATAAGCAGGTTTATATCAAATCATATCTATCTATTGCTGCTCTAAATTGCACAGCCCCTCTACTTTATAGCAGATCCAACTTATCATCCTTTGTAAAAACATCTTGCCTGTGAGATTTCTTCACAAACTACTGTTTCAGGGATGCACGCCTGTTATGCAACAGAATCATTCCATGCAATTTTAGTTTGGGGCAAAAAGTCATCAACTCAAAAATAACTGGATTTTTTTATGCATTCTGTGCAAGTCATTTAAAAGAAGAGCCATCAATGTTTAGATAGACAGATTTCAGAAGTCCTCGGGCTGGAAAACATAGATTAGTCTGGGAAATAAATGAATACAAATAAATGATGCATAAAGGAACTTGCAGAAAGGCAATTCCAACTGTGAGAGCATTTGTTGTAATTTTTAGGTGCTTCACTGCCACGGAGACGATGAGTTGTGATCTGAATAGTTTCTGAGACAATGTTTCCGTTGGTAAATGACAAATCTCTCATGGTATTGCAGGGATCACTCTGCATTAAATGCCTTTTCTCAGTATGTGTGGGTTATACTTAAGGTAGTGGTTGTGGATGTTGAGCTGAAATAAAGTTGCATGAATATGTTTCATGTGGTAACATAAACAAACGACAGCGCTCTGATTCTTGCAAGGCTATTTTGCCAACCTCAATGTACACAATCAATTTATTTTTATCACCTGTATTGTTAATGATTGATAAAAATGAAATGCCCTTTTTTTCTCGGGTGGGTGGGTATGATTTTTTTTTTGCTTCTGAAGGGGGGTGTTAAAGTATTGTTGGGAAATGTATGCTCACTTGACATGGGATTTCCATATAGCCCAATGCAATACGCTGTTTTGTTTTTTCCTTCATTTATCAATGCAACTTAGCATTGTGATTGTCACTGCTCCCTCAGAAGCTCCGCCCCCCAAATTTCAAATCTCCTGGGATTCTCCTGTTTTAAAACACCACCGTCCTTGCCTGACGATTTAACTTTCTTCTATGTTTAAACTTTTCAGACATTTTCCTTCAGACCATCTCTCCTTCACAGTGCCTGGAGTCCAGAAAGTTTGAATGTGCTGGTGTATAGAACTCTCTCTCCCACTGCCACCCTCCCCATGTCATTCCTGTCCACGAGCACTAATGGCATCTGTTGCTGATTGGCTAGAACAATGTTCAAGGTCCACACAACTTTCTTTGTTTTCCATTTACAGAGCCTGGGCTGTGAAGGAAAACTGTTTTTTTTTTGAGCATACACAAAACTGAGAGCTAGCGAACCGTGAGGCAATATTTGTTGAGTTTAACATAAAGTGTACTGGATAACAGTCACTTACTAATGCTATAAATCCCCAGAAACACTGATTTGTGTCTTGAGTATTTCTATATAACAATAAATTTCCCTGACGAATAAGAAACAAGTAATCAGTTGTTAAACCTGCAGTAATTATGTTATGGCCACTTGGGGGCAGCAAAAACAAATATGCGCAACACTGACTCCTATCACCTTATTAGTTCATCAAGCTTAGAGCTGTTGAGATGAGAGTTTTGGAAGTGAAACAAAACATTCAAATTGTGGACCTTAAAATCAAAACAACTTGAAAGTCAATTAAAAGCTCCATAGAGCTGGGCGGAACTGCAGAGTCGGAAGATAATTCTCTGTGGGTTTATCACTAAGAGCAACCGGGTTGTGTGTGAACAGTTTGATCAGATCTGCTTGACAACATAAGGTAACAACTCCATAAATGCCATATAATTTTGAATAACAAGGCACTAAATCCTCATTGGTGCACAGAAATCTGCTATGTGTGATGTCACATAGTTTCCAGCAGAGTTCTGTCCTCTTCTAACCAGTGAGAAAAATCACATAAAGCCATCATGTAAAATGATTAAAAGTGTTTTAACTGTGGGCTGAATGAAGGATCTGCATTGAGAAAATAGGCTAAGGGCCTTTAATAATGGCAGTGAACAAGGGACAAAGAGACTTATGTTAGGACAGACATTTTCACAAGAAGTCTATAGGTTTCGAGTCACAACATATAATGTATAGCTCACCAACACAAGTTACGTTTCTAACCTAAAAATGATAATCACAGGTTCAGTGTGCTAAAATCTTTACAGCAGGTGCTACATACATTATTGAAACAAACGTCCCAGTATCACCTCAAGTCTCAGTGAATCAACGATGCAAGCTTTAAAATGCAATCTCAGCTCTCTCATTTATCAAAAGTTTTACAAAGTCAACCAAAGCGTCCCCCTCCCCCCCACCCCACAATGTTTAGTTCAGTTTGGGGGGAGATCGGTCACTTTAATGTAAGCCCCCTGGCAGTGACGATGGGAGGGGAGAAGTAGGGAGTCGATGATGTTGGAGGTGTAAATGGTCAGTGGAAAGTTGAGGAAGGTGACAAGGACAGAGGAAAACAGTGGGGGATAGATAAACAAGCAGAAAAGGGTGAAGAGAGGAGAAAAGCCAGGACGGTTAGATAAAAAGAGAGGCAGACAAAGGTGGGGTAGAGAGGGAAAACAGCTAATTGAAGAGAGGAGGGGATGAGCTGCGAATAGAGTAAAAGGGCTAATGGCTGAGAGCACAGCTGGCTCATATGGACTAGGGGGTCTCATAAATAAACGTGTGACAGCGATAAATATAGTATGACAGGTCTTCAGCGCAGTGGCCCCAGGGACACTGCTGGCAAAAGGGGCCATCGAACAAGGGGACTGCCAATTGTCTCACACACCCTGACTGATGAGAGACTGATTGAGGTTCAGCTTGTGAGGAAACTTTACAAGAATCCACAGAAGAGCAAAAACTGAACACAGAGAAATTAAGAGTGGATGAAGACAACCTTTAACCTATGCTGTATGAAGCAAACAATCAAGGATCGAAGACAGCTGTGATGGAACCTATCAATCACCTGGTGTAGAGATATATTGGATGTTATACAAGGTGACAGTGATCAAGCCTATCAGGGTTTAAGGAGTGATGAAGTGCAATGTTTCTGAGCTGCCTCTTGGGCAAACAGGGCAATATCTTGTCCTCTGACAGAACTTCAAACTCTTTTTGGACAAATAGTTCACCCTTGTAATATACTTTGGAATGATGAAACAGTTTGGTAAATGTTCAATTTAACAATAAAAGTGAAAATAGTATGTAAAATGACTTTCCTATCCCATACAACTGCAAGTTGTTGCATTGTTGATGCTTTAGTACTAACACCACAATCGTGTCATATACTACAAAGAAGAAGCAAAACGGGTGAATCTCTCCACAATCTTGTGATCAGACAGGTTCTCAGGCACCATGACGAGGCTAGTTTGGTTACTAACGGTGTTACTGCGGGGAAAAACAGTAAGCCCCAGGCAGATGAAAAGAAAGTGCTGGCCATGGAAGAAGAGGAAGATGGATAAGCAGTTGAGGGGCTGTATAGAGTAAAATGGTAGAACCAGAAGAACCCTGGGCTAAAGTATGCTCTCTTCCGGGCACTTTCTGGCACAGTATGGATAGCCATGTACATCTACATGTGTCCTTTCTATCCGGCAAATGAGCCGCCTGTGAGCACATCTTAAGAGACTACTTATCCTGACAGTCTGGAAGTGTGTGGTTGTGTGGTTCAGATGCATTTTAGTAAAATTATACCAATAATGCAGGCAAGTGCCAATACTGTAGAAGAAAACATGATTTGTATAAGCTCTTCAAGGAGGAAAGAAAGAGGGGTGAAGAGGGAATTAATGGTCCAGTATACCCTAGCAGTTTGAATGGTGCAAGGGGTCTAGTATTTCTTCACTTCCTTCATTACTGTTTACCCACTGTTAAGGCCTGACAGAGCTGTGACAATTATCTAAGACAATGGGAACATGGACCCAGCCTTGGCATCAATGATGCAGAGGCTGAGGGCTGAGGTTGAGGTTTGGCTGCTGACCTATGAAGAAACTGAGATAACTTTCCTTCCCCGTGTTAATGGGGAGCATCTGAACGTATCACACAACTTGACATTCATTACCAACTGTTATTTAGGAGGCAAGTATAAATATACTCTACTTAATTAAAACAAATGGGATTATACAAATACATCATATCATTGTTGTGAATTGTCAAAAAGACATCGAGCACGGAACAAAAGAAAACACTAGTTAGAGGAACTAACTCAAACAATGATACTTCAGGGTGGCCTTTTCAGTCTGAGGTACTATGTCAGCACATAATAATTTAGTTTGGCAGTCAGATAAAGATAAAATAGGTAAATAACACCCTTATTATCTCAGGTCAGACCAATCCTAAAACAAATGTGTCCATTCTGAGTTGTAGATCACATAATGAATCAAAGAGATTTTAATTGTGTCTACTACTATGCTAGTGATGAAGATGGAATAGAATGAGGAGATTGTTTCAGATCAGTTTGTAAGCACACTCTGGCATGCTGCGTACCATCTGATAATACCATACGTGAGGACAAATGAAGCAGCGCTAGTAGACGCATTTTGTAATCTCTGCAAATATAGCTGCTGATGCATCAACCAGAAAAGTGTCAGGTCCGGGCTCTGTTGTGTACTGTTGTGTAACAACAAAAAATAGTCATACTTATTCAAGTACCACTGAATCTTTGCTCATGCTCATTCTTCTATCTGACTGATATAGAAGAAATAAAAAATGCAACATGAGATAGAAATGAAACATTTTGAACACATCTAAGCATGAAAGCTGGTCAACCTTAAAACAAGAATTCTCAATTTCAGCATGTAATTTACTTGATATGTTCAAAGAGTAACACAAACACTTCTTAAGTTGATCAGTGCACATGCTTTTTGCTAAGTTGACATGACTTAGTTTATGTGCAAATATCATTAGAAGAGTCATATGCATGTCTGTAGTCAGTGGGAGGAATGTCTAAGTCTCTAAATTATATGAAAAGCTGTACTAGTACCACTCCCAAGTTTATATTTTTTATAAACTGTTTATGTGCTTATGTAAAAAAAATTATTGGCCAGGTGGTTTTTTTGTCTCAAAAATCAATATCAGCCTAAAAGGTCTAGTATCTGGCTATAATTACTACAGGCCTAATCACTTAGTGTTTTGTCTCTCTCAAGTTTAGAGAGAATATTTTGATAGAGACGCTGGCAAAAGAGAAAAAAGCAATGAAAGTATTTCATCTAGCATAGTGGTATAGCTGTAACCTTTCTGAAACAATTTGCCAGGAGTGTGCGAGTTCAGTGAGGTTACAAAGCAGAAGGCTCACAAGCTCGCTGTGGAGCTGTGCAAGCAGGAAAAGCTGCTGAGGTGTTCTAACTAAAAGGCCGAGTTCAGTGTCATCCTAAATACACTGCTCTGGTGAAATACTCAACTCCCAAGTGGTTTTTATCATGCTTTTGCCTAGTCAATCAGCGGCTCTGTTTTCTTATCATCTATCATCTGTGTACCTGATGTGTGTATTGCCTCAGGAGCTGGACCACAATCACAACACAGGTCAACTCCATTCTGATTTTATCCAGCCTTCTGCTTTTCTTTGGGCTACATTTCACATGTGACATGTACAGTAATAAGTTTTTAATCAGATTGAGCCGAGAGAGCAAAAATGCACACATAAGCAGAACCTGACTCTAGGTGGGATTGTTCACTGTCACCATCTTGTGGCCAGAAATGGAGCCATACTCTTTCAAACATAAATACTCAGTATGTTACCAGTGTTTCATGTTTTTATATCCAAGGAACTTTAACCTGAATACACACCAACCCATAGGGACTCATGTCATAACAAAAATTTTGGTCACTGTAGGTAGAAACTCCTTTTTGGGTTCAGGTTACAGTTAGGTTAAAGTAAGAGTTAAGGTTGTGCATGTAGTTATGATGGTTAAAGTTAGGGTAAGGGACTAGGGAATGCATTAAGTCAATGAGATGTCCTCACTGGGATAGAGGAACAAACGTGTGTGTCTCTCAGCAGAAGACGCTCCAAACCAACCAATGCGGAGTTGCAGACCTTGGAGACACCTATAACTGCTAAGTCATTGACAAAGTGCATGGCCTGATCCCATAGAATATACATTTCCCAAAGCTGTCACACTAACCCTCCTCCAGCTGCATAATTACGCACTTTAACTTAGCTAAATTACAAAATACATAATTCATCAGGATATGTGCTCAAGGCATACATCACACACATCCTTAATCAAAGTCTAAACACCTAAAGAGTAAGTAAAAGTCAAGCAGGAGGTGTGGTATAATATTTTATTCTCATATTTTATGGAATACAAAGCCCATAACCCCTCTGACCCCCCCCCCCCAAAAAAAAACAAAACAAAACAAAGTGTGCACATCAGATGTGGTGGAAACTATTCTAGGACAAGGGAAAGGATAGCTGAGAGACAAAGGAAGCTGCTTTAAGAGTGTAGAAGGGTACGACTGCAGTTTAATGTGATGTTCATATAAAAAGTATACCCTCTTATTGTGAATGAACCATTTAAAACAAAAAAAGTAGCCAAATCAGGCTCAAGTCACTTCATAAAAAAGGGCCACAGCGATGACAGATGAACAAAAACGATTAAACAAAACATTCCTTTATGAAAAAATAAATTGTCTTTCCATTGGTCTTTTCCATTATGACTACAAGGACGTAATCAATTATTAATTTAGCTTTAAACTGTAAATTTAGTCGCTTCTCTGCTCTTTTACACAATCTCTTGCAAAGCTGCACAAAAGGAATGAAATATTTCCCCAATCAGACTTGGGAGAGAAACAAAATGTGGACAATTATACAAAAGAAGACAAAGAGCAGAAGTGATAAGAAAATGGCCAGCAGGGCTACAAGTGAATATAACCTCAGATGTACTAGCAGCCAATCTAGGTCCAAAAATGTAGGCTTTTTCAAAATGGCTTTGAAACATCTAGAGTGTGTTTGACAAAACAAGCCGAAACGTCCCAGTGAAGTTGGATCACTGGAACCATAACAGATTCCCATCAAATGGGACAAAATAACTGAAGCACATTTAAGTATTTTCAGAAAGGTCTGGCCAAAGATCTTCCCTAAGGCCAAGATATGTAAAACCAACCAGCTTTAACACTCACTGGGATGGCAAAACCACTGACAAGTATAGTGAATAAAAAACAACATAAGAAACATCACTGCCATTGAATCCATACATTGCAATGCATGACAAAGTCCATTTCAGAAGATCTCCCTGGAGAATTGTGTCACACCAATTATTATGACATGGTTTGTTTTAGTTCATTTTCCCAAGAATGAATTGTAGTCTTTTCCTGACCACTACACATCAAAAACACACCAGAAAACAAGTTAACCCAATACAATACACACAATCCAAGGTTCACAGTCCGAAAAGGTGCTGTTTGAAAAGAGCCTAAGGTCCTCTATGTCCACTGGTTAAAGTGTCCGAATCGGTGAACCGTCAGTTTCACCTTTCAGCAAGAGCAATTCATGTGTTGGACACTGGAACAAAAAATTAAAAAAGAAAATATAAAGAAGACACACGTTCAGGATGGACCTTCACTTCGCCAGCCGCCTTCTTATTTGTGTTCTAACAGCTTTTCTCAGTTACTGAAAATGAGAATAAACAGGCTATAGCAGCTTGCTGTCCATGTCTATTCCTCTTTTTCCAATCATTATTTTAATCCATCCATCCCAGTCCTTTCTTCTCTGGTCAGGTCTTCACACCATGTAGGAGTTCTGGTTCTTCAGCTTGTCCAGCTCTTTGCTCTGCTGCCTCAGAAACAGGATTCTGTAGTTGAGGGGAGGGGGGGGAATGTATATGAATGTGTGATGTGAATCTCTGTTTCAGTCACTGTGGATCTCTGTGCAAATGTAACGTTTGCCTCACCTCTGTTCCCTGAGCGTGGCCTGAATTTCACACACTCTGACTAGGGAGCGGAGGTTTTTCATCTCCGTGCAGATCTCAGACATGTACAAGCTGCCCATGTTGTGAATGTCCTCACGCAACCGTGCCGCCTGACAAAAAAAAAGTGTGCTTATTGTCAAGTCATTAATATAGATTTTCACAACAAACATTCAACATATTTAGGATCAACTGATTAAACTCATTAACCCAAACTCAAAGCTGAGCTTGGAAACAGACTTTTTACAGAAAGATTACCATCACAAGGATTTCCAAAGCTTTCAACCCCGACTAATGGCCTTCCATTGCAGATGGAGTGCCTATTATGGTTTATTGTAGCATTTCTCAAAGGAGGCTTTCAGAAGATGATGGGGGGCGCTGGAAGCAATATTTTAGAAAGGGGGGCCCTGAGCTGCTTTTCAGGGGTGTTTGTTGAGGTGAAAGTTTTAAGGCGAGTTTACACCAAAGATTGTCAACTAATACAAGTTCAAACTAGTTGCAAAAAACTGTAGTCTGCAACATTAAAACCTGCCAGTTTAGTCCACTGCAACTGGACAAGACAGTGTGAATTGTAAATACTCTTCTCTTCAGTGTTTCATCAGCTTTTTGTGGCGCAGCTCCATGCGGCCTTCATGGGAAAGGGAAGTCAGAGTATCATCTGTAAAATTTCAGCCACATGGCGTTTACTGTGTAAACTCTGCTGTCGGACGTCCCCTGAAAGCAACTTAGCAACCAGCCCCTGATGTGACACCAGTGAGTGCCGTGACATTAATGAAGTGGACCCAGCTTGCGCTGTAAAATCGCATCAAGTTTGTGCCCAAGTTGTAATGTGACATGTAGAGTTTCAATTTAAAAGAGCTGCATTTTATCAGAGCTGCTGAAGTGTGGATTTGTGGTAAGATTTCTACCTGATTAAAGTGTTGGTTCCACCTTAATTTTGTGTTATCCCTTTATGTAAAAACATGTCCTCCATAAATCGGTGCAAAAATGTTTAAACAGAATGCAGGAAATTAAGTCTTTAATGCTCAAAATATTCAGGTGGGGGGCCAAACACCCACTTATTAAGAGTACCATCCAAGAAACTGGTCTCAAACAAAAAGTTTCTAACGAACGTTCACGCCATGTCAATATTAATTAAATATAATTAATATTGACATGGCTTTTGTGTTCCCTGGGAAAGTATTTAAATTGTTGTTTGTTATTCAATTATGTGCTTTTTTCATGTTTTTAGCATTATAGTATTTTAAAATCCTACTGTTGCAATACATTTATTGTGAATTGTCCTCAAATAATTGCACATACATTTAAGTATTTCTATGTTGCACAATACTTCAAATTCATTTATATTGATTCAACGTCATATTTCTTAATTCATTTTTATTAACCCACCAAATGATTACACAACTTCTGATGTTTAAATTGTAAAAAAAAAAACGGAAAGAGAAAACATGGAATAATTTAACAAAATCTGGCAACAAATTTAAACAGATTTTATAGGGCCCTATCATCAGGAGGCATTAACTTTAGCCTAAATGTCTAAGTGTAACAGACAAAGTGACGACCCTAAACATGCAAAAATGAGTGCACTGTGTCTACGATGACACCACGTATCCATAACACGCTCCATGACACTCGTAGTTTCGGAGGGTAGACCAACCCC
>JAPMOB010236098.1:0-19214 GCA_029875015.1 Lepomis gibbosus
GTCATTAGAAGGTAAATCCCCTTGGCTCAACTTGCCACAGTAAAGCACTGGCATTCAGGGCTTGATAAATGAACACTCAACACCGGTTATTATGATGAATGGGAATTTCACACTTGCAACAGTGCCAGGTATGGGGGGGGGGCAAAGAAATTTCTCCTAAAAGTGCTGCCAATGGCAAATTGGAAACGGATACCTATAGGGTCAGTTGACATTCACAGTATTGGCTTTTATTGGATTGTTGGACTTGCTTGAAGTTAGGCCATGGTGTAGAAAGATGCTCTGACAAAACATGATCCATTTCCAAGAAAAAAAACTTAGAAAAAGAAGCCCAATATCTCAAAGGCTGGTTAGGAAGGAGAGTCAATAAACAGATCAGCCGTTACTATGGTGAGCACCGATTAGTGAGGGTCCATGGTCGTTTAGCCATCTGTACAGGTTGCTGGGCCTTGTACTGCAGACATAGATGCAGCCAGCCAATACATTACAGCAGCTGTATTATCATTAGAGAAGTACATAAAAGGCGGGGGTGATGTTGCAAACTGCACTGGGTGTCTGATCAATGGGGAACATCAAGCAGGGGACTGAAAGAGAGTGAGGGGGTGAGCTAAAGGGAGAGGAGAGATGCAGGGGTGAGGGAGGTATGGTATAGGGCAATTTAATCACAACCATCTTGGCTGGATAATAAGAGAGGAGCGAGAGAATATAAATAGTGAGTGAGAGACTAATGGAACTCATTTTAGGAGAGTATTTAACCTATTTCAGAGAGAATCCAGGGTAATCAATTAAAAGTGGTTTTAGCCCAGGCCTCAACTTTAATTACTCTTCAAATGTGATTATTCTCTGACATGCTACCTTAGTCCTAGAAATAGATATAATATTACCTACATTAAAATGTTGGCTCTTGTAGGCTGCAACCGGAGAGAAACACCCAGAGAAATGCCAAAAGGTAATGGCGGCAATACGTCATCAACTTTAGGTGTACATGTATTTATTACTGCTTCTACTGAGCATATTATGTAAGACTTGCTATAATGAATGTTTATCATTAGTGAATTAGGTGAATTTATTTTTAAGACTGTCAGGGCATTCTTTATTTACTAATAGGGATTACAAGGCAGCACCACTTGCGACAATCTTGAAGACCTGAGCTCCATCAGTCAGCAACAACACCTACTGGGATTTCCAGAGGCCTGTATCACAAAGCAAATTCAACTCAGTCAGGCTGTCTTTCGGCTTGTTAATCCTGAAAAACGCAATGTCATTCTACTCATAACATCTCATTTTGTGACAACAGTTCGGTACTAAGGTCACTTAATGACAATTGAACCATCACCATGATAGTAAACACCATCCACAGTGAAAGACTGTATGATACAGTTCAATCAATTTGTCAAAACCCTGTCACTAAATGCAGTGCTTTTGTGCAAGTCATGTCCAGATGCAGTGGAATTTTATTCAAGGATTTCATTGGTCGGTAGGCATGCTGTTTACATGCTTGATGTTCTAAATGGACTTAGCTCTGTCACAGAATGGCTTTCTACCACAGCTAAAAGTCAGCCAGCTTTGATCCACCAAAAAACTTGAATATCACAACAGTGCTAGCGGGGGTAACAGATAACAAAGGGTAAGACCCACTAGCAGACTCCGGAGGCAAAGCAAGTTCAGTTCAATGACTTATTAAAGGGCAAAGCAGGGACAAAAGGCATACTGAATGATGACGCAGGCAAGGGTCAAAACCAGGTTAGCAGTCCAACACAGCCAAAAATATTGAAGAGGGTACAGGCAAGTATCAAACCTGAACAAACACACTAAGTACACTAGTGGCGATAAGATAACAAGACACAGGTGGAACCAATCAGGATGAGGCAGACAATCACACAGGTGAGAAAACACAAGGGCAGAAAGTGAAGAGGTGTGAAACGAGAGGAGAGGTGAGTAACAAAGTAAAACAAGAAACGCAGAATGGATGAATGACAATGAAAAACATAACCAAATACACAGAGCAGGAAAACACAAAGATAAGTGAAGTTAACAAAGACACATGAGGAATGATTGCTCACGATCTGCAGCGGTTTCAGCCTGTTCTAATTTATCTGCATGCTGTGAGAGAATCTCAATCCTGAAATGCTCTAATTTTGATAAATGATTAAATGTGTGTCCCATGCTTGGTGATTCTTCTTGATTTCTCTGTCATCTACATTTTGTGACATAGGTGGAGCAGAGTGTGCTAATCTATGACCAAATACCTACATAACTAATGAAATTCCCATCAGCATCAACTGTACTTGATGATTATTGCTAATAAGCAAATGTTAGCATGCCAACACGATGAACTAAGATGGTGAGTGTGGTTAACTTGAAACCTCCTTAACTTGTCATTGTCATTTAACTTCTAAAGCTCAGTGCTAGATATTCCCATAATCTGAATGACGAGAACCTTCATAAACACCTCTAAATTCCTTCAATGACATTTCGCATTCTCATGTGATATAGATGTGTGACCACTTAAAATGACAGTAATGGGTTTCCGTAGACATTTGTTAACTGTTTGTGACTGCTGTATTGACCTTGAATTCTCAGAAATATGCATAAAAAACTGCCTTTAATTCTTGCTGAGTGTCAAGCCTAGCATCACAGCTGACCCGTGCTTGCTGTGAAAGCCTAAAATCCTCTCCCCTTAGACATAATGTCAGCAGCCAAACCTGGGCCTACAATTGTTCAGTCAATATACGCTCACAGTCCCCAGGATACTAAGGAGGTCTGTTACAGCCACAGCGCCAGTCTAGCAGTAGGCCTGTTTGTTTGACAGTCAACCCAACACTAATCCACTGCTCTGAATCACTCACTGAAGGGGAGAGGGATAGAAACGGCTGGAGGACATGCTGCTGAAAATATGCAACCCTACACTCACATATAGTGCCCATGCCACTGTGTTACTGCTTGCAGAAACACATGTACCAAAGTAGAAATGTTCACACTCAAGCTTAACTCACACACACAAACATGGTACGAACACATAACGTGTAGATATTAGTAAGAACACCATGTCCTCCTGATGCCAAATTGAACGGATTAAAAAAGAAAACAGAACAGGAGCTTTGATTTTGAGCTGTTAGCTTTGTAAAGCTCCTTGTCATCTGCCACATCTGACAATTGCAAGCACAGAAATGACCCAAAGGGTATTACTGTATTTTATATCTTTCATGCAATGGAATGAAAATGAGAGAATTTCCCATTCTTTCACAGAGGACATGAATGAACGACCTGAGTGTCCACTAAAACACAAGCAATGTGTTTCCTGCCATTCAGTGAGAGAAGGGGAGCTCAATGGGGCACAAGCATCTTCTTCAATGCCAGTTAGATAGCTCAGCTGAGAATGGGAATGTATCTATATTGACATATGCTAATTTAAGAGGGTTCTGGTAAAACAGGTCTACATGAACGTATCACTGACATACAATACACACACTTTGCATTCTGCTGTTTGTGCTCCATTTTAATTCTACTTCACTCTCCAGCTTATTTTAGTGTTTACTCACTACTTGAATCTACTCCCTTCTCCTTTAGTTTTCTTTTCCCCACACTCACACATCTATACCTCGGGTCTCTTATTACAAACACACCGGCTTGCCCCGCCTCTTTCTTTTCCTCTCTACCTGTCTGTGTCTGCTCTGTTGACTTTCTCCATCAGAAGTACATTTTATAGAGTTGCCAAAAAGACCACAGAACTCGTTTTTTGAGCCCTTTCACACTTGTGAGTGTTGTATGACCCTTTTATAACCCTCTTTTTCTCAGCTTTCAATGCCTCCAGCTTTGGGTCGACTTACTTCTCACTAACACTCCTCCTAAAACTGATTCAAGAGAACAACCATAGCTGCATACTCCCAGCTTTCAACACCCATCCCACTGAATGAGCACTCTTGTGAGTCAGAGATGGCTCAAAAGATGAATTATATCCCTGTTGTCGGTACCTCGCTGCCGGCCATGGGGCAGAAGTGTTTGATAAAGGCATGTCAAAACAGTGGTTGAGTTTCTGGACGTCAACACTTGAAGATCATGTCAGCCTGTGCCCTGTGTCATGCATGGTAAAGGATTGTGCTGTGAGAAGAGAGGGGAAAATAAGCTCAGTTTTGCATACAATGAATGTTTTGTTCTTCTTTGAACACACAATTCTGTTTGGAGCCCAGGAAAAACATGCTGACTAACTGTTCTCTGGTGACCTTGCATCCAGTTTGAGTGTGTTTGTATGTGTGTGTGTGTGTGTGGGGGGGTGGTAATAAAGAAAGGGGGCTTCTATAGACGCTGAGCAGCTTAAGTTTAATTGCTTGTGGTGGCAGTCAAAGTCAATATGCTGGTCAATGGCCCGTGCATCCCGCAGGTTCATTTCCCCATAATTACTCTACATGCGCCTGGCCAATGCATAAGTCTGTCATCATTAAAATAATAAGAATGGGTTGGGCAAGGAGGAGGGCAATAAGAATGGAGGAACAAGTGCAAAAGAAATGAATGAATCAATACTGTAGACAAGAGGAAGAGATGGCCTGGCACAGCAGAGGCACATAATTAAGTGTTGGGCAGGTCTGTGGTTTCTCCTGCAACCTATCAAATGCATTGTACATACACATGCACAATTGGACAGACATGACTTAATGAAGCCGATGCAACAAAGTTTGCTTTTGTAATGTAAAACAAATATTACACTGAACAAAATTATAAATGCAACACTTGTTTTTGACCCCATTCATCATGAGCTAAACTCAAAGATCTAAGGCTTTCTCTATGGACACAAAAGGCCTGTTTCTCTCAAATATTGTTCACAAATCTGTCAAAATATGTGTTAGTGAACACTTCTCTAAATAGAAACAGAAAACGCATCACTAACAAAATCACTTGAATGGATTTTCCCCTGATTTTATAACTGATAGCTGATTTTATAGCACTTTAATGTCAGCTGTTTTGGCTGTATTTTCTATTTTATAAATGCACATGGCACAAAAAACCAACACAGTTATAATGACTGGAACTTTAGTACATCAGACTGCACATAGTGAATGACAAGGTCATGATGAACATTGCAATATGAATAACAATTCACCAAATGTATTTCAATGCAACTGCCAAAAGCCCTTCTTCCTCAAGCAAACTGGAAAAAACAACAACTTTTCTTTCGTGATAATAAAGAAATTTGATCAGATTCGCCTTCCCCATTCAGACCCCTAATTCAATTCATATCTTGGACCAAAATATTGGGTGGAAAGCCAGTTATTGACAGAAACGTAATAAGCATTCCCAAAGCAACATCTCAGCTCATTACATTTCCCCTGAACCTGCTGGAATGCAGCATAATGCAGAACCAATGTACTGTGTGTGCGCCTGCAGTTGTGCACATCTGCGCGTGTGCGGAGGCGTGTGTCCGCCGTGGCATAGCCATGTGTTCTACAGTTGCTGAGTGTAATCCTCGGCCTTTACCAGCTGCCCACAGGTCTTTCAGAAACGTCTCACTCAAATTAAAAACAGGTGGACATAGTTTGATTAGCTTGTTAAAACACACCTGCTACTGAAGGGTGAGGCATTACGCACACATACACATCCACATTTACACACACACTAGACACTTTCACACAAGCACAAAAAAAAACTTATTGGGGCCTGTGGATCAAAGATAATGATTATAGGAGAAAATATTTGCTGCATTAAAGGGTTTTTACAGTGAACGACTGCAAGGTCCCTAATGCTCATAGGGTAGAATTATGTCAAAACATACAGTGGTCTCATCTCTCCTTCAGTCAGTTAGCGATTTTTTAAATGTGCTATTTTTTGTTCAGTTGTATTACTTTTATTTCCTGTTACAAGAAGAATTTACTACTTAAATATGGGGCCTTCATACTGCTAGTATAACTCTGCTAATGATTAATCTGAAACTTAATGTGAAAACGCTATTGCTACTCAGAGCTGAGTACTATGCACCACTGCAGTAACAAATTCAGAATTTCAGGCTTCTAGCATATTTAACACTGTTGTTGCCAGGTGTTATGTCACTATCATAAATACTGTACATAGCTTATTAACAATGAGGATCAGCCCTTAGGCTTTATTTTTGTTATCCTCTATTCTTTTCATTCCTTGAGGCAGTTTTCTATGTACATTTATTGGTTTGTAAAATTGAACTCTCTTACTCACTCCTATTTGATTTTATTTCATAGGTTTCTCACAAAGTCTCTCTAAACTGTGAGTCAGAAGTTGTGCAGACTTTTATCTAATGGATTGTAATCTGAACTGCAGACGCCGATTCTCACAATGGTGGCATTACAATACATTAATTAAACTAATAGATGGTCTAATGATTCAGCAAGTATCTCACAGTTTTATGGTGTGCTGTGATGTTCCCACTGGCTGCATTTAAAAGGCACCAAAGACATTTTCTGCAAAAGCATTTTATGGTATGCCAGCAGGTTAACAGCTATTTGAAAGCCCATTGAGTCATTGTTACATTTAAGCGTTCTCAAACATGAAGCATTTTATTCCTATGTCAGCCTTTACTTCAGTGACCAGCGTGTAAATGTCTGCGGCCTGTGTGTGTGTGTGTGTGTGTGTGTATATGGGGGCAGCTGAGCTTATACAGTAAGTAATTCCCCACCATCACCAATAAGACAAGGGCAATTGAACCCTGGCACTTCATGTTTTAAATGCTCATTTATGCATCAAATGTACCTTTGGAAGATAATAACACACCATAATAGATTTTTATGAAAATGCATTACATGGGAGGGAAGCTAGTGCATGTAAACCCTCTTCCCTTCCCCTCGTCTCACCCTTCAACAAATCCCTTTCAAGCTGCTACGCTCTGGGTCCATAAAACTTCTCCACATGAATATTTAATGTAAAACTCATGTAATGCAAATTCTACTTTGTTTTATTTTTCCCCTTGCCCAGTCCATTATTTTGCCAAATGCTGCGACACATCTCGCTGAGAGCTGAGACTCACTGGTGAGAGTCCAAAGGCTTTGCACAAACACTGCCATTACCATAGAGACATGACTTAAGTTTTCAAATATAGCAAATATAGATTTCATGCATGGTTTAGCATTGTTTGAGTTTGCTGGATGTTCTTGCAAACTGCACGTGTTAACTATCATGTACATGCTTTTTGAGATACAGGGTTATGAGATACATACTTTTCATAAAGCACATGGACGTTTTACCACCTTAACCCCTGAGAAGTCATCAGTTCATTCACACCCTGATGTTGCAGAAAAATCATTACAGCCATGTCGGCTGTTAGCCTATGTGAGTATCATCACAGTCAATAGAAGACAAATTCTACTTTGCCATACCCGATATTGCTTCCTTACTCTCCCTTTAAATGACTTTCTGAATACCTGCTCTCCATACACAATCAATTAACTCTTCCTACAACAAGTAAATCGCATTAGGCATGCATATTAAACTTTTTGCTTTTCTCCCAATATTTCTCACACTGCCAGATACACCCACTACAACATTCTAACAGACAAACATGCATAAAGGACATGAATTTTTTTTTTTAACTTAATTGCCACCTCTGACCAGACGACATGTGGTCTGAATTAAATTAAGGTTTACATTTCCTCAAAAGCACTTCAAAAATAAAAAAAAACATCAAAACAATTTGTGCAAATAATTTCTTTTGTAATTTTTGCATATTTTTTAGCCGCAATCATGAGAGAACTGTCACTGAATAATCAATGACACTGATCAATTAATATGCTCTGTTTCATAACAGCCACCATTGCTCTCACATTGACAAATCTGCGATTGGTTTTGTGTTTTCTCAGCCTCTACATCTTAGCTCCGCATTTTATTATCTGTAAATCAGGCTTTGTAAACTGCAAGCAGGTGAATGCAACGCACACAGGACACACATTTATATGCTAGTCTGCTATTATGGGCTTTGAAACAGCAGATGGGCAAAATGGTGGACCTAGGTCTTTCCAGGCCTCTGACTCTCCACTGTCCCTATGTGCCAGCATTGGCTTGCCAGGCTAAGAGTGCCAGAGTGCTACCCCCTCTCTCCCCCTTGAGGGGTGTCTCTGCGTGGGGTGGCAAGGGCTTGGCACAGCAATCTGTGGAGCATGGGTAGCAGAGGTCAGTGTGTGCGGTTAGTGCCCGGCGGCAAGTCAGTGCTATATCCAAACCTCTGCCTGCTTTGGCAGAAGAAGAAAAAAACTTACAGGAGGACGGGGAGGTGATAGGGATGGCTAGAGACCACAAGAGAGAACAGCTGAATTTATTTTCCAGCAGTAGCAAAATACATAACAAAGAACACTTTTGGGATGTTTAAACAAGGCTAGAAGATACTTAGGGACAGCAGTGCTATGAGCTAAATGTTAGTGTGACAAAATGCTCACAATGACTTTGCTAACATGCTGATCTCTTCAGCAGGTCTAATGTTTATAGTGTTTGACATCTTAGTTTAGCATTTTCATGATAACATTTGCTAATTAGTACTAAACACGAAGTACAGTTGAGGCTGTTGGGAATGTCAGTAGTGTGTGCAGGGTAACAATATTAGACCAATAAAAATGTGTTGACTAAAAAATGAAATGTTGGTAGTGCTTGAGGAAGATCATCATTCATCAAAGTCAGTAGGTTCCTCTTCAGGGGACTGTGGATGTCTGTACAAATTTCGTTCTATAATAGTTGTTAAGATACTGCAGTCTGAACCAAAGTGATGATATTGCAGTCACATGAATGGACACCAACTTGACCTTTGCAGTAATTCATATCCTGTCTGCACATTATGCTTAAATAGAAAAAATAAAATTGGCAAAAGTGTCCAGATGAGGTGACAATGCAAATTTTTTTTTGATTATGGAACCGATTCATATTTTTCATGAAAATATCAATACTAGAGGGTCATACGGGAGTGGATTTTCACTCCTGTCCCATCCCACTCCCATAAAAATACTCCTGTCCCATCCCAATCCCGATAAAAAGTTCATATTAGAACTGCATAATTTAATAAAAAAACTGATCTATAATTCCCGTCCTGCCCCCTACTTTTTTTGCTGTCCCAGTTCTGTGATGAACAGTGAAATTGACTCCCATCCCGTGGGAATCCCACAAAAATCCCAAGACTCAAAGGATTCCCAAAGAAATGTCAGCCTCTAATCACTACATTTGTTGGAGAAACTCTCTCCCTCTCTTTGTTTCCCATGATGACTAATGAACTGGCATGTCTTTCAAGACTGAATATTAGTACGTGTGTTTCTGCACCCCTGATTCCTTACTCTATGCATGCACTGGGGAGCAGGTCAGCAGGTCACCTGGTTTGCTATATAATATCTGCAATAGGGTGTGGCTATGTGTTCATGTGTGTGTTTGGGAGAAAGTTGATGTGTGAAGGTGCGGTACAATGTCTGAAATTGGATCTATGTTGGTTAGCTATTCACATCACAGTACTTTGCAGAGCTGGAGTAAATGACATTTGTAAAGCAAGTTGCAAAGTCGTATTGTTACTTGGCTCTCTGCCTGCAATAATGACCGTCTTTTGTAGTTAAACAGGTCTGTTTTGATGTTGGTGGATATTTTAGCAACACTCCTCTGCGCCAAATCCTGACTTTAATAAAAAATAAAAAATAAATCTAATAAAAAATATTTGCGCTCCATTCCAATTATTCATTAAGCGAGTACAAGAAAGATGAATGCTATTTGAAGTATTTGAAGTCATTAGTGTAATGATTTAATTATTTATGAGTGCCTAGGCATAACTTAGAATGGGAAAAGCTTTCAAGATATTATTGAAATTAAATGCAAATGGTTTTTCCTCGCTGTGCATGGAACGCCTGGAAAATAGATTTTGAGTCAGCTCTTTTTGTCTCTATGAAGGGAAGAAAATCTAAGCTTTGTGTATATCTTCCATTGTCCTATTTTTGTCTCTCCATTTTTAGTTCTCCTCCCTCTTCTCTCCCTATCATACCGGAGCCTGTCAGCGCTTTTTCCTGCCACTTTACTTACCCCCTACCACTGTGTGCATGTGTCTGTACATGCTGTGTCTATATATTTAAGATTAAACAAATGCAATAAACAGAACAGGTTGGACAGACATGAACCTCAGCACAGTGTCAGCGTCTGAGAGATTACATACATTTCAAAGCAAAGAGAAGGAGCGACTCCATTATGTCCTTTTGATTTCCACTGTCTCCAGCAGAGCCTTATCACATAGACAGACAACCCATTCTAGTGCATTTCTTTGATATCACTCATTTTTGTGCTGTTGCCAGGTACTTTTATTTCCAGGATGATGGTGAACTTGCCAGTCAGGCTGAACACATGCTGATTCCTTGGTTTTCTGCCCATTTACGATCGAACACGGGGCATAATCCTCTGTGTGTTTTGCTTTCGGCTCAATCATTGGGAAGGACAGAATTAGAGAGGAACATGGCATAGCACAGTATCTGCAGGGCAGACCGGTACCTTTATGTTTGCCTTCACACCTGTGTGTTTTTCTACAAGCTATTTCTGGCTTCCAACTTACTTTTTATCTCCAAAGTATTATATATTTTACTGTCTTTTCCATGACAGCTCTTCCCCACCCCTGTAATGACAGCATAACATACTCCATAATGTGCATTGATTGCCTCAACCATGACTGTAAGTCATCCACAGCTGCCAGATCCATACATGACATGGGTGTGTGATGGAGCGATGGGGAGGTGGAGCCTGATTTGTGTGGAGGTCACAGCATGCACAGAACATATGACGAACAGCTTAATTAAAGCATTTCTGCGTCTTTGCTGTTGGCGGCTTCTGTTGTGAAAATCATATCTCCTGACTGCATTGACAAAAAAGAAGAAAAAAAGAACAGCTTGCTTCAACCCAGTCATTTTTCTGCAGCTTACAGACACAGCATGATGGCATTATGCAAATGTATTTTTCAGCAGTTTGCACAAAAGTAAAAATACTGTGTGAAAACGTAAATCGTGACCTTTCTAAATCATGAGCTTTCTGTAAATGTATTATAAAAGCACGTTTAAAATATATTTCAAGTAAAAGTCCTACATTCATAGGGCCAGATTTACTAAAGGTTTGCCTGAGTAAAAACGTGTGCAAACTTTATATCACCAGCAAATGTAAGCAGCGGCGTAAGGTAGTAACAACAGGCCCCAGTGTAGGCTGTTATGATGGGCCCTTGGGCTACACAGTTACCAAACACATGCACACACACACTGCATTTTCGTCTAGAAGGGAAGCCTATTGTCAAATTTGTCTGCCATGTTTCCCCGTTTTGCACAGTTTAACAACTGCTAATATAAGATGAGGTAAATACCTAATTTAAAGCTTCTTAAATCGATTTCTTTCCATATCAACACATCTCTCTTCAAACACATGCTGCTGCTGCAGCGGTGTTGCGTGCAGCTGGACGCAGCAGTCTAAAGCCATCATGTGAGGGATTTTAGAGTGGGTCTGTGTCACCTAGACTATTATATTTGCAAAGTACAGAAGTCGAAGTCAAAGAGAAAGAGAAAGGAGCAAAGCCTGTGCTGTCATTGTCAAAATCTTGAAACGTGACTACAAACAGCTGAGTGCAGGAGGTGTCCACAGTGTTGAAACGACGCACACTTTTTCGGGCAATTTCGGTACAAAAACCGCCGGAATCACGACAACCACGTTGCTCTTCGACAGGGAGGCAAGACATTATGGTGAATAAGAAAGAAAAGTGGCCTGCTCATAACACAATACCATGTCCTGAAAACAGACCAGCTACGGCGCACACACAGTTTAATACCACACGCATATCCACACAAGTAAACAGGTAGGCCTACTCAGCAGCAACCTGTCCGCGAAATGATAACAGCATTTAAAACAGGTATGGCAGCCACACCAAATCCACTGAAAAAGCACTTGTAAAGTTACTCACCTACTTGAAAAGCATCTGATTAGCCTTGCATTCAGCGAAATGTCCTCAGTAATCCAAAACAATCTTATTTGGAAGCTTTGTGACCAGTTCTTTTCTCTCCTGTCTCGTGAAACAACTTTTCTGTATGAGTAGCATGACTGCTAACTTACACGTGTGCTCTGCTAGTCTTCTTGGCAGATTTTGCGTTTCACCCGGTTTCTGGCGTCCTTGTCACATGATCAAATAGAAACTTAAGATTAGCAAGTCATATACATTTTACCCAGCAATCCTCACTGCATATGTGGGCTATGTGACACAAGTAGCAAAGAAAATAAGATTAAATTCATTCTGTGGAATCAGAAAAATTTGTGGCCACGAATTTTAAATTATTTATTTGTGGCCTCAAAATAATAATTTGTGGCCATGAATTTTTAATTTGAGGCCTCAAATTAATATATTTTTCATCAATGTCACCAGGGGGGCTCCGTAGTATTCTGATAAACTAATATCCCCTATCAAATAATGCTCCCACTACAGAATCATTTTATATGGCACCATGTGTACTGTAAGGAGATGGGGAGCATATTGAAATACTATATTATAACATCTTTATTTACGATATCAGGGGTAGCATATTCTGATAAGATTAATAATGAATAATTATTTTGATATTGCTGACGATCAACCACTGTGTAGAGGCACACCCGCCCAACAGCAGGGTTGCACAGATTTATGGGCGTGGACACAGACCGTGTCCACCGTGTGAGTCATTCGCATGCGCAGAACCGCTAAGTAGCACATCTCGATAGGTAGCATAAATCGACAGAACACCGGTCGTAATAGCAACACAACCCATTGTAGGTAACGAAGAGGGAATGGGGCGTTGGGGCTTACAGGGCCAAGGACAAGAGATTGTGGAGCGATCGGGCTCAGGCTGGATGAAGCATGATGATACAAAAGTATGGAAATTAATAATAAAAACCATACTGTCAATATTTTAGACACCCCCCAAAATTTCACAAATAATGTTTTTAGTTGAGGTTATGTGTTATTCCCCCTGGCTCCACTGTCCTTGTTTCTGGGCCATTCCAGCATACTGTAGCTGTTTCTGCTGGGGTTTCCCAAAACAATTTTTTAGGCGTGCTGTCCCAAGTTCTTAGTGCAATCATGGGCAGGGTGGGCAGCCAGGAACACACCCAGTGGCTGCTTTTCCTCTCGACTCTCCGTGGCAGAAACCATTAAAACACATAAAACCCTGATTTAAATACTGCCACCTCCATTGTGTTTGCACCTGTTGTCATCGCTATACGCTATAATTCTTAGTTAATCACCCATAACAGGTATACTACAATAACACGTGCAATATTTTAGAATGCACACGCAATTTAGTACTCCTTAGTCGGGGTGTTAGTAAATCCGGCCCACAATGTTCCGAAAGTAAAAGTTTTCAGAATGACCCCTTTGAGTGTAACATTATTGGTTCATTTGTATTGACGTAGACCTACTTTGCTTCTTAATATTAAGCTCTCTTACTAGAGCCCCATGCACATCACTTACAGAGAAATCCAAAGCTCAACAGACCTGCCTTGCCTTGTTACACTTGCTAAATTCCAACCATATAGACTGTATATAAAGATGGATGACACATATTCACTTCTACCCACTCTGTAAAAATGAAGGCAAAATATCCTGTATATGGGCGCTGCCATCTTGCACTGGTGATGTCATTTGGAGCCAGAGTCTGTGCAGTCGTGCTCAGGGTTGGAGCGGCGGTAACATTACTTACAGCAGATGGAGAAATCCAAAGCTTGACAGACCTGCCATGCCTTGTTACCGCTGCAAAGTCCCAACTCATAAAAAGACATAGACACATTGGAGGTAAATTAAAGATGCAGGTGACTGCACGTGTTACTGTGATAAAGAAAGATGTCCACATCCATATCAGTTTTTCAACACTCAGTACTGCATACTGGACGGTGTCTGCATCCTAGACATCCACAAAATAAGCATGGAATCTACGAGGAACACTTGATTATAAGGGGGAGGAAAAGGTCAGGCCATTCATCACCCACATACCTGGTCATTACAGCAACACCAATGGAAACTGTGACAAATGAACCCTTCTCACTTTAATGGACTTGGCATTCTGGTATTCTGAATGCACACTCCAGCAAGACTTAGAGTCAACAAGCCACATATATTCACTGTAGAGAGCTGGAAGACTCTTAACCTCTTCAGCCAAAACCAAATTCAATTAACAAGCACCTACTTAGAAGAAGGGATACCTAATGGATGAGGACATGGGAGTACATGGATGAATGAGAGAACAAGTATTGTGTCATTATGCAACCTTATAAAAGACGCTTTGTGACAGCATGGGAAAAATTCATACTGTGTTCCCGTGCCTCTGAGCTCAAATCCTCTTGTAGCTTTGTGTTTTCTTTTTGTCTTTCTTGATTTCCATCTTTCTGGAATTCTATGCATGTTCCTGTGTGTGCCCTGTCGATTTGGATTTGTGTGGGCATCTGAGAATGCATGTCTAATGCTTTCCAAATTGTAGAACCGCAGATCGTATTTCACCTAAACATATTCTAAAAAATGACAGTGAATTTGGCAACAACTCAAGCTGTTCGCACAGCGGGAGTGTCATCAGTGAGGGGACTGAACAAAATGATTCCTCAAGGGACCTCGCATTTTCCTATACTCTCCCACTGTGTTTTCCCTTTGACAGCGCTCTTTGCTCTCCGGCCGAGCACCAAACACGGGAGCAAGCCCCCAGTCACAGTAATTACTGCACCACTCAACTGAAATGACAAATGAACAAATGTCACAATACCCCAATGCCCCTCTTTGCTCCGACAACCACACACACACACACACACACACACACACACCCATTAGAAATCATTTTCTCTCTTCTATCCACACACAAATAATGAAGGTTTTACTGTAGAGAGGCAATCGTACAGAGCAGGTGAAGGTTGTGACAGGTGTGAACATGGGTCCCTTTTGTGGAGACAAAAGAGAGGGGAAGAAAGAAAAAGAGAGGAGAGTAGAGGATGAGAGACTAGTAGATAGCCTGTCAGAAAACAAGCAGCCATGTCCGTAGCAGCAGGGTCGTATGCCGAACGCTAATTACATTGATAAATGGCGTTGGCTGAGCGTCTCGCTACCAGCGATTTATGGCCTCGGTGACCCTAACTATCACGATACGTGAAGGACAAAGCATGCAGGGTGAAGAGAAAAAGAGAGCGGGGGGAGAGGGGAGCTTTCTGAAAAAAAGAGGAAGAAAGATTTGATGCTTGTTGACATTACCCGCCTGTATTATCACCATTTCATGGCTCCCACAAAGCTAATTGAATCTGCACCTCCACCCTGCACTGAATCCTCTTTACTGCTGGCAGGGCCACCGTCATTAATTTTTTTTGCAACAGAACACTTCACATTTGACACATGACTCACTCAAACACACACTCTCTTTCTCTCTCTCTCTCTCACACACACAAACACAGAATGTGGAACACATTAGCACAGCTTCATTTGCACTGTGGCTCACTCACACTGACAAAAGTCACATAATACATGTTCACTGGTTGTGTGTGTGTGTGTGTGTGTGTGTGTGTGTGTGTGTGCGTGTGCGCGCTAGAAAATGGCAAGGGATAAGAAGGAAGGTGGGTTCTTACAGTGGATAAATGCTCTTTGCTCACATCATGTAAGGGATGAGATGGGGAAAGCTGTGGATTTGTGTGTGTGGATTCATGTATGTGGGTTTGCACATTTCTCCATTTGCACACTTGTGTTTTTGGACAGCAGAGCGAGAACTGGTTGACCTGTGATTGATTCTCCCACCTTCGCATCATCAAAGGGAGACATGGTGATTTTGAATACAATTAAGAAGGCTCAGCCCTGACACTACTGCAATCAAACAGACTGGGGGAGAAGAAATGAGTATGTCAACTCCGGCTGCTGCATCTGCACTTTCATCTATTGCCCTTTTCGCATCCTGTCAGTTTTCTGTCGATGTGAGGGATGTGTGTACAAAATAGGGTGGATGACAGGTCTAACTTGTCAGGCCTGACTTATTCAGCATCTTTTCTGTACAATATTTCTAGGAAAATCAGGGTTAAAAGTCAAATATTCCACATTATTTGATGGTTCATCAGCTTTGCACATAGTATAGTGCAGTGGTTCCCAAAGTGGGAAAAGGTACCATTTCAATTAATCAAAACATAAGAATAAACATTGAAATTACTGCATATTGCAAAATCCTGTTAAATATGTAGTTTTGCTGGAGCTAAAATTGGTGACAGCAGCCCATGGTTGCAGGTTGTCATAGTAATGCAACATGCTTTTCAGCATACTTAACAACTTTCAGAGTAAGTGATAAAATTTGACACTGAAATCCTGATCAATCTTCCCTCTACACAGATTAACAAAACCAAAAGAAGTTAAATTTGATTGTGTGTGGTAAAGTAATTGCTTTTCATGGAGAGGGGAAACTAAGCTTCTCCACACCTGAATTCCTCATCTGCAGGAAAAACCTTTAAATGCAACAATGGTGCCAGTAAAGATAATACATTCTTCAAGCGACTAAGAGAGGTAAATAAAAAACAGAATCAGTGCATGATGATATGTGTGTTAAAACCTACAATGGTAATAGGCTGTGCCTGTATAGCCTCTTTCTAGTCTTGTCTGTGAAGGTTCTCAGTCATTCAGGTCCTGGTTATCCAACAAAGGTTGAGGTCAAGGGCAACTTGTTCTGAGTTGTATTTTTTCCCTGTGGGTTTCGCCATTGTTTCATGTTTGCCTCTGTTTCTCTCATTTAGTTCATGTTTAGTGTCATTCCTGGTCTGTGTACTTCTTTATTATTTTGTCCATGTTTGTGCTGTGCTCTGTTTAATCTTAGTTCAGTCTGTTTTCCCTGTTAGTTGTAGTTTAATGGTATATTTGTGATCTGTCTGCTTATGCTCTGGATCAGTTATTTAAATTATGTTACTTCCTGGTTATTAGTTTCCCTATGGCTTTATTAGTGTCTCTCTGCTTTCCCTGCTGTCTCTCTGTGTCTTGTTAGCCTCATGTCTTGCACCTATGTTGCTCCCGCCCTAGTCATTATCCCTGGTATATATGTGTGGTGTTTCTGTTCAGCCCTTGTCCGGTCATTGTTGCGTGTAGACGCTCTCTCTGTTGTTGTGGTTTGTAGCCAGCTTTGATCTGTCTCCTGTGTGGGTATCTGCCTGTCAGTAATTTGGATTTGTGTTTACCCCATGCCCTTGTGGATTCTCCATTGGAATCCTGTAAGTGTGCTCGCTTTTGGTTTAATAAACCTTTTTGAACTGTACCTCCTCTGCTTCGCTTCCTGCTTTTGGGTCCACCAACACGCTTAACCCACACCAACCCTGACAAAACTGGACTTGGTTGAAGATACTTTTAGATGTTTTGTCCTTCATCCATGAGAGTTCTGCAGTTCTAATGGACTGGTAGGGAAACTCAGCTATTTAACCTCTGTGGGATTGTTAGCTAGGATCGTCAATAAACCAGCATTATTGACGATCCTAGCTAACAATCCCGTTAGTAATCTTGGCTGTGGTAGCGACAGTAGTCATGATCATTAGAACCACCCGTAGCCAAGTCTGAACGACCATTGTTAGTATCTTCACCTGAGGCTAAGATGAAATGCTTGTTCTATTTGAATCTTCCTGTCCGCCAGATGCAGTGCTTAACCCTGGATGTTATCCGTCTCGCGCACGCACAGGTCGAGTATTTAATATCAAAAAAGTCACCTGTGACCTGGGATGATGCAGGGTGTAGCTTACATAAACCCACGTCATCAGGAAAAATGTTCCTACAAAATCTTCTCGCCAAGATTCTGAGTGACAGAGAACTCTGGCAGTCATCCAGAATTCATAGAACCATAGTTACATACGTAACTCACGTTAAGTTTCCTGGGAAGTGATGAAAGGACAGCATTGTAAGTTGGGGATAAGTGGTGGCATATACCCTCTCCTCTGTTCAATGATGACTTCTCAACCCAGATGTAGATGGCTTCCTTGACACTTCTTTCAAGCCATCCATCCTCTCTGTCTAAAATGTGCACCTGGCGATCGTCAAAAGAGTGTCCTTTATCCTTCAGATGTTAATAAACTGCTGAGTCTTGACCTGAGGAATTAGCCCTCCTGTGCTGAGCCATGCGTTTGTGTCTGTGCATTCATCACAGAATTGGATCTCATACACAAAATTTCTTTTTGTGTTTGGGTGTGCAGTCTTTGGGGTGTACCAGTATCAGTCTTTAAAAAACAAAGGGATGTGGTGTTTGTTGAAAATCTTCCTCAGTTTCTCTGATACTCCAGACGCATATGGAATCACAATGTTGCATTTGACCTTCTTCTTCTCATCCCCTGTAGTTTTGGTCTTCTTTCTGGATTTTGTGGCTGTTTTCACAAAGGTCCATTTAGGGTATCCACAGGGTGTAAGTGCCCCCCTCAGGTGGTTCTGTTCTCTCTGGCTTTTGCACTTGTTGGTATGTGGTCCACTCTGTGGTGCAGGGTTCTGATGACTAGCTTGTGTTCCAGTGGATAATGGGAATCAAAAAGTATTGGTCCATGTGTGTGGGTTTCCTGTAAACCTCAATTTACAGCCTCCTGTCCTCTTCAATGTGTACATCACAGTCCTGGAAAGCCAACCTGTTGTGTACATCTTGTGTGAACTTGATGTTACTGTCCACGGAGTTGATGTGTTCTGTGTAATCTTGCACTTCCTGGGTTTTAATTTTGATCCAAGTGTCATTCACATACTTGTACCAGTGGCTCAGTGCTGTTCCTCTGAAGGACTTGAGGACTTTTCCATCCACTTTTTCCATGTAGATGTTAGCCACAATAGGTGACACAGGTGAGCTCATTGCACAGCCATGCTTTTGTCTTAACAAAAGCATGGCTGTGAGAGAGAGAGAGAGAGAGAGAGAGAGAGAGAGAGAGAGACTACACAGTATACACAGAGGTACAGACAGTAAAGATAATGTTGCTATTGACTGAATGAAAAATGGTTCAGTTATAGTAATGTTAATGATAATAATAACAGTAATAATAGCAATAGAACTAGTAACAGCAGTTGCAATTGTAGCAGAGGGTGTCGAGCAGGAACACGGGGGCTGCAGGAGACTCTCAACCACAGATCTAGACTCCACAGCTCCAGAGCCAGGAACACCCGCAGGAAGCGACAGGAGTTGAGAGGAGAGGGACGAGAAAGCACACGACCATGGTAAAGGGAAGAAGTCGAGTTAGTAACATGCATTAATGGGATGAGGTTGCACTCAGAGGGAGAGAGAGAAGAGGAGCTCAGT
>JAPMOB010236102.1:761-13161 GCA_029875015.1 Lepomis gibbosus
TGCCTGGTGTGTTTTCAGCTTCACTTAGGGGGAAGATGTCTTCGTGATCTGAGAAAGATCTCACCTGTCTGGTATGTCTTGACTTAGATCCTGTTGTTCTTTCAGATAGCTACAGCTTCTGTAAAGTCTGTCGGTAAAGATGGTGGAAAGTGTTATAAATACTAGAGTTTCCAATTTGTAAGAGAAGATCAAAGGGTCAAGCACAGTTTGGTGAGTTAGATCCTGCCTTCTGTCTTCACCTGAGCCTGGTGCCCTCTGCAGTCTGCATTCTGAGATCTGCATCCATCAGCAGCTAGTGTGTCTGATCTGTCAAGTTTCAAAAACACACAACAACCACAGATTCAGACCCATTACTGTCAGCATTGTGCCATGTCCTCATGCAGGTAACTGTAAATCCAAATGCAAGACATGTAACTTAGCAGGTTAACTTCTAATAACTTTTTAAACAACCCGAAGTGTACACACTTACTGTGGTATTTCAAAAGGAAAAGTAGGTAAAACAAAAATGAAAGAATCCCCAAAGCCCAAGATAATCGAGAAGTTGAACAAACAGAAATGACAACACAGTTATACACAAACAAACGAGCAGGGTGGGAGCAAAAACAGGTGATCCAAATCAATGCAATCAGGCAGCCTGATGGACAGAGGATATAAATCACAAACAAGACAGGGAACAGACAGAAAACAGGATCTGAAGCTTTTTGGACAAGTTATAGGAGAGTGTGATCAAACAGCTGAACACATTAAGGTCCAGGCCCAACAAACAGAGAGACAGATTAAGGAGCAGGTTAAGAAGCTTCACCAATTTCTACAAGAGGAAGAGGAGGCCAGGATCACTGCTGTGAGGGAGGAAGAGCAGCAGAAGAGTCAGATGATGGAGCACATTGAGGCTCTGAACAGAGAGATAACAGCTCTCTCAGACACAATCAGAGCCACAGAGGAGGAGCTGAGAGCTGAAGATGTCTCATTCTTGCTCAACTACAAGGCTGCTATGGAAAGCGTCCAGCAGCACCCCCTGCTGGAGGATCCAGAGCTGTTCTCAGAAACCAAACTGCTCATCCACATCTCATCCTGTTTGAAGATCTGACCAGTGTGAGACACGGAGAGAGACTAAACCTTCCTGACAACCCAGAGAGGTTTGATTCATTCAACACTGTCCTGGGCACTGAGAAGCTGTTTCCTTACACTAACAATTGAGAGGAACATCTACTTATATTACCAGTGAACATCTGTGCAGTAGTTAAACAACAAAGTTAGGAAAATAAAGCAGTCATTGTAGAAGAATTAAGCGTAACACAGCAGTATTAGATACAAAGAAAATTGACAATTCCTCCTTCTGAAAACTTCCTGTCATTTTCATTCTATTTCTAAAATTATACTGTCAGTATTGTTTTCTGTGCATTGTAAGATAAAATGAAATAAGGCAGAACTTAATTGGCAGTGGTGGAAAGTAAGTACTTCTACTTAAGAACTGTACTTAATTAAGTACAATTTTGAGGCACTTGACGGTTTCCATTTGTGCTACTTTATAGTCTACTTCTACTCCACTACATTTCTTAGTGAAATATTGTGCTTTTATTCGACTACATTTATCTCACAGCTATTACTAGTTAAGATTTTACAATTAAAAGCACACAAAATTCAATCTGTTATAAAGCTTAAACCAGTGGCCAGTGTAGTTTTTGTCCAGCGTCATGTCTCAGATGTCGTTAATGGAACTTTTTTCCTCTTAAGACATTCACTGGTTTCATTTTGTAGGAATGTGCGAATCAGAAATTTGTATTTTCTTCTTTCCTCTAACATTAATGTCATGACCTCTCAGATTTATTTTGTGACTGTTTGGAGGGGCTCGACCCCGAGGTTGGGTGCCACTGAACTAAACTACTTAACGTTACTGTATAAGGTAGTTAAAACTTGCTCCACTGACCACAACTGCAGATTCATCAGTATTAACAATTTAACTAGTTTGAAGGTTATAACCATGGCAATTCTAATCTTTAAGTGTCATATTGTGTCTACGCATATTGAAATCAGGTGTTTTTCACTGCAAACTGTCAAATTGATTTTTGCCGTGTCATTGTGCTACTGCTGACTAAAGCTAGGCCCACCATCTTGCATCTGCCTTGGGACACTGTCACATGAATTAGCTGATGAAGCTAAAACTGTGGTTAACATTCTGCGTTTAAATTAATAAAAATCTTTACTGATTGTGTATGTCACTGTACTTTATGGTTTTGCCTACATTTTAACATTTGTGGTTAAAATCTGGTAACATTTGTGGTGGTCGTTTGAACTGTAAAAGAAATAGTTTATTCAAAAACTAGTTTTACAGGGAGTGGAGGGCAGAAATATGGTGCTTTAATGTGTAAAAATACAAAGTGGTGCTGCCTCACTGGTCTACCCCTAAACGGAAAGATTGTTTCGTGTTGATTAAAAACATTAACTTGCTTTTAACGACTTAAGAAGCAAGATTTTAACCTGTTAAGCCTTGCATAATATGCAGGAGAAATGGCACGTCTATAAATCAGTGACCTGCTACACACCCTCAATTTAATAACATACAAAGTCCAAAGAGGAAAAACACAATGCCTTCTGAAAAAGTCCTTTTAATAGAAACCCACAGACAAATGAATGTGGAAAATATTTAACTGCCAGTACAGATGGAAACTGTTGATATGAATCACTCCATTCAAACAAACATCTGCAAGCAAGTTGAGTTAAAAGACTGGACAAAAGTTCCACTGCATAAAAAAGGAGCCATTTTTATTCTGCTGTGAAACAAAATATTGCTTTGAATTGTTTTAAAGACACTGCTGGCTCCTGTAGACTTCACTATCAGCATTCAGGCATTAGGTGTCGAATGTAACTCAGACATAAAGACTGTGTGTTAACCCTTAAATATAAACAGACATGAAATAATATGTAGTATGTAAGGCAATTTTATTTTGAACTCATCTACTAAACTGATTTTAAAAAAACCTGTAACTTTGCCTGTGGATGAACTGAGACGTTTTACCAATTCACTCTTTGCCTGACAAAATGTTAATAGGCACCAATTTTTAAAATCAATTTGTTCAAGTAATATTTATATGCAAACATAGCCATATCTGATTACAACTTCTCAAATGTGGTTGTTTAGTCATCTATGATAATAACAATGGTCATTATAAATCACAATTACACTGTGATATTACTCATGATTTCTTTTAAACCAAAACACAGAAGAGAATATTTCTTGTTTCTATGTTAATGTGGAAATAATAGTATTACTAAACCGATGCAATTAGGGTTTAAATACCAGTGCTGGTTATCTGTCATATTAATGTTCACAGTGAAGCTGGGCTGCTTTTACAGCTGCAAATTAAACATTTTCAGTGAGAAGAATTATACAAAATATATACACACACGTTTCTCTTGTCAAGTATGAAACATAGATTTACAAAGATATCAGGTAGGTAAAGTTGGCTGTTAGATGAATAAAAAGTATATTAAACATAGGAAAATAAAGCACCATAGATTTACAAAACAAGCAAACCCATAATATACAGACATATGTAGACAATTATATTAAACAAGAAGAAGGAATTAACTTTTTACCAGCTTGTGGAAACAGCAAGTGTGACAGTGTAGTGTTGCAAACAGACGACTGCTTACATGTCTTACAATGGAAACGTTTTAAAAAGAGCAAAGCTGAGCAGCGCGTCATTTTGGTCATGTATCATAAACTTTAACCATGAAGTTACTGTAGTGATCAAGGCTCACCGAATCGAACCAGAGCTGCATCTTACTCTCTCCCCGCCTCTCTTGGTTCCTTCTTTTTCCACCCTTTCTGATCTCCGTCACCGCCTCTGTTCGTGTCGGTCCTCATCCACTCACAAAGTTAGAAAACTGTCATATGACAGAGTCGTATTTACAGGTTATGACTGTGTCTACATGATTTGAACCAATGAAAAATCCACCGCAGGAGTCAGGCATAAACTCAGCTGTTTGACTGTTTAAGAGCTGCTTTACAGAGAATCCAAATGTGACTGATACATTTGAGGTCATTTTGATGAAGTGCTGGCATTTGTTGACCACCAGAGGGCAATTATTTCTTTACTGTAAGTCTTACTCACTAATCATCATGATCACAATTCTTTAATTATCAAATCAGATGGTAAACATGTCAACTTTTATTTTTATTATAAAATTTTATCTTATATATTATTTTTCTTTATATATATTATTGTTTGTTACTTTGTTCCATTAATTATTTTTCTCTATTATTTAAATCTGATATTTGCCTCATTGCAATCCTGAAATGTTTTAATCCTTGTTTAACCATGTATTTTGTAACTTTGTTTTTTTTTTTAAAGTGCTGTATAAATAACTTATTATTATCATTTATACTTTTACAGGGGTGACCTAAACGCAGCATCTGTCTCTCCTCCTTCCATCTATTGAACTTACACATGACTGCTCTGTTTTTCCGAGCACAGCCGTCTTTCTCAAGCTGGTTTTAGCCTTTGTTCTGGAAACCTGATAAGATATCAGACCAATCTGAACCAGTGCAAGTCCATATGTGGAGGCCACTTGTTTTACACCCTGAAACAACTTAGCAGCGTGTTTGATATCCTCGCTGGGATTTCTGAAAAACACGCCCTGTGGTTTTAATCAGCAGCAGTTCCTGTTTTGTCTTGATCTGTTGGCTTGGATCAGATCAGAGTAGGTAGGTTTGATTCAGTTCACTCAACATTCCTGTCCCAGGAAACCCGCTACGAATCCAGAGCACAAACCTCTGCTTCTGTCGGTGTGGTCACTCGTCTGTCCACCCATCTGTCTGAGGTCAAATCCCCCCCTCCCCGCCGTAGTCTCTTGGCGACGTCGCTAGCGATAGCCAACGCTCCTCCTTTCAGGAACCTGACAAAGTTCTCGCCAACTAGTGGCCCCATGGCGTACATGCCCGGCCCGTCTGCCGCAACCACGCTGTTCGTGAATGGGTCCACCTCAATCGGGTTCCTCCGGCACGTGATTGGCTCCTCAGGGTTGACGCCAAGAGGACGGCCATTGTCATTCAGAAAAGTAAGGTTGGGGTGGGCGCCAATCAGAACCAGTGCCTTGGAGACTTGGACTACCATCCGCTGGCCAGAGTCAGACTCCAGAACGCACTTCTGGTCGGGTCTGAACGCCACAACCCTGTAGCGTGGGAAGCTCAGGTACCCTGGGTAGGAGGAGGGGGACGAAGAAGTGCTGGAGGCGGGGGGAGAGAGGGAGGCAGGAGAGGAAGGGGTGGAGTGGTCATGGTGGTTCTGGACATGGTTCTGTGGTGGAGGGCTTGGCTGGTACTGCTGCTGAGTCATCATCTGGTGAACCTGGAGGCCAAAGTACAGTCAGCAGAAAATTAAATCGCCAATAATTTGGATAATCAATTAATTGTTTTCAGTCATTTATCAAGCATGTGACTTTTCTGCAGGTTGTAAACACGTTAAGTGATATTGGAAAACTATCAGCAGCTGCAGGTATCTAGAGAGTATCCTCACCTTGTGGTACTCTGGGTAGAGCAGTTTGGGCAGCTGGTTGAAGATGAGGTCGGGGTCAGCAACTGAGCGTCTGAAGGCGTGATAGACGGGCGTGTTGAGATGGTGGGCAGCCAGTACTGCATCAGCCGCCGTAAGCCCCGCCCCTACCACGAGCACTGGGTCTGAAGATTGGTCAAGCTCGCCGCGCGAGATGGCTGCCTCCAGCTCCCAGAAAGAGTGGCAGACGAAGGGCAGGGACTCGCCCTCCACGCCGAGCCTGGCTGGGATGTCGTGGGTCCCCGTCGCCAACACCACATTGTGGGCCAACAGCGAGAAAGGCACCTCCTCCGAAACTGAAGAACCATCTAGCAGAAGGAGGAAACAGGAGGTGAATATGTGACACTTAATTTAATTTTTTAACAAGATGCTGTAACACTATTAAGTGTTTTCAATCGCTGTACCTCCCAGCTCTTCCCCCTCTCTGCGCTGC
Organism: Lepomis gibbosus; assembly: GCA_029875015.1. Classification (NCBI taxonomy): domain Eukaryota; kingdom Metazoa; phylum Chordata; class Actinopteri; order Centrarchiformes; family Centrarchidae; genus Lepomis; species Lepomis gibbosus. Next base: position 6,750 of record JAPMOB010236102.1, read on the forward strand.
ATTCCTGTCACTCTCCAGCAGGGCGGCGACCCATCCTGGTTGCCAGGCTGTCTTGTTACAGAAGTGACGGTTGTTCCGCAGGCAAAGTTCTGCTCCAGGGACATCTGGGAAACGTAGTGCTGGTAGTAAGAGGCAATCTCTGCTGGTGTGGCCCGGTCATTTCGTACATTTCTGAAAAAAATAAAATAAACATGGCATTATTTTTAAATACAAAATGTAAACACAAATGTGTTTAAATACAACACCATTTTTATATAACAAATCCATTTACAAGATATTTTCTAAAATTTGTTAAGTGTGAGCTTCTAAACAATTTTCTTTAGATTGTCACCTTTTAAGAGCAGGAGTCAGAAGCCTCAGTGCACCAAACAACTTTGTTCACAATGTCATGAACACTTTTATAGCTTCAGGTTGTCAGCAACTTTGTTAAGGTTGTCAGCTAATAAACAACTTTAAAGTTCAAAGTTTCAGTTAGCTGAAACGTCAGCTAGTTGAGAAGTTTGTTCTTAAATGTTTCTCGACTTAAAGTTGTTCATGTCTATATTTTAATAACCCTGTTGTGTATTTAGCACACAAAAGAGTTGTAAGGTGAGTCACGTGTACTCTTAACAGACCTGCGTTTTTCTCTCATCCAGTCCTTCAGTTTGAGTCCAGGAAGCTCCATCCAGTTAGCCAGGCTCAGAGTAAGCATTGAGCCCTCCATAGCCTGCGAACAGCACACACAAAATAAAAATCACTCAGCTGTAAAGTTGCTGAATTAAACTCTCGTTTCACTCACATGTTAAGCTGCAGTCACGTTGCACATTGCATTGTCAGTGTGTGCAAATAAGCAGCTGACGAGGGGGAACATGTTTACATACATTACCATAATTTCTGGTAAGTATATTTGTCTACAGGATCATGGACAAATACAAATACCTTGTTGTGTAATGGGTTTTAGCATGTCAGGAAATTTCAAGAAAGATAATTGTAATACTTTTTACTCCGAATTAAAGCAAAAGTCATATGATGTTCATGCCCATGTTCATATTGCGAAAATAAACCTTTGGTGAGACAATTCAATTCTTAGATGTCAGTGTCCATTGACAGACTTTCACCTCCTCTCTGTTTTTTGAATTCTGTTTTCCACAATCCCCTGAAACAGTTTGGAGCTCCTCTGCGGAGCTCCCACTTTGAAAAAACCTCTAGTCTACATCATCAATAATCTATAGATAGTATCATTAAGCTTATTCTAGCTACATACATGCCAGGCTCCTCCAGGCGGACCCTTCCCCAGCACCAGGTGAGGGATGGCACGCTCTGGCTCGTATCTCCATTCCAATGGAGATGTGTGGTCCAATCCAAAGTCACTGTCTGGGAGCAGCAGCGAATCAAAGAGCACAGCCACCGGATTGGACGATCGCCCCTCTAGGCCCTCGCATAGGTACTCCAGATCCTGGAGAGACAGGAGAGACACTGTGAGGGTACTGTTCACATTTATGATCCTTGAAACTGTTTTTTTATTTTTATTTTTTAAACAGAAACAACCTACTGTGACTGTGGGTGTGTGTGTTACCTGCTCCAGCAGCGACAGGTGAGGCTGCTCTCCCAGCTTGCCGTGAAGCAGGGGGTTGGGGTGCGATGCCTCAGGTGACAGGTAGGGGGTGTAACCTGACAACAGGTATGACAGACAGATCCCTGATGGGCCATTACCTAAGAGACACAAAAGACAAAATACTTGAAAATGTAGTTTGAATCTTGCAAAACCTTTTTGTTTTTAAACACTGAATTTCAACCTTTGAAAATTCCAGTTTCGAAACATGGCATGATATTCTTCCCATACATAATGTTCTGGTAGTGTGTGGCAAAGAGTGTCTATACTTAGTTTATATGGTTCTACCTGCAGTAATCTGCACTTATTTTATATTCTGAAGTAACAAACAGCTACAGCTAAATAAAAAAAATATATACTATCATTGCACAGTCACTGTATGACTATGAGATGAAACTCATTGGGACTGTAGTAGACTCAGTAAATGAATGCTGCATATAAAACCATAAAACATGCCAATGACTCAGCAAGAACACACACACACACACAAGCAGCGAAACCTCACCTGCTCACGATGACTAAGGATATCACACATTTACTTTTTAAGCCAACAAAATAAATCCTGACCTCATTTGCAGACAAAAAACATTATGTTGTAATCGTGAAAATGTGTAACAAAATAATTACCCTGAAATTTGTCTGTTTGTCTTTAATCTGTAAAAAAAAAATAAGATTCATATTTCATAAGATAATGGTTAATGCATAGTAGGGCTACGAACTTGACTACAGGAGCGTGTAGTCTTCCTAAGTAAACACTTCTAACAAGGAGAATCCTTTCTAAATAAACAGTTTTAATTTCTACCTCATTACTTTGTGCAACACTGCATCTCCCTCTTCCTGCTGTGGCTAATGCGAACACTTTCTCAGATTATGTAGCTTTTAGCCTGTAATCAATAATTAGTTAACATTTGTGAATATGCGTCCCAGCACTTTCCTCGTCAGCTTGTTTCTTAACTCCAAGCACCGCTGTGTTGTTGTAATCTGAGAGCCAAGGAGCAAAAGAAAGACTTTTGTAATGATCCTTCTATCACAGACATTTTTTCCACAGCCGGACAAAAACCCTCCTTGCTCACTTCTGTGCCACTCTTTCCTCTTGTCAGATCACTATGACATTTCAATTTGCTCTTATTTTAAAGAAAATAAGAATACACATTTTTTTTCCTTGCGTCTAGTTGCATTTAAAATGGTTAATCCATCTTATGTTTGTCAAGTTTACCTAACCTAATTTGAAATATATGGACAGCTATTGTTTATTGGTGCATTCAAGTGCTTTTGAAAAGGTAGTAAAAAAGCAGAAAGTTTCCAACCACCTAAGCAAGCTGCTTCTCCTTTGAGTTTCCTACTACACAATCAAAATGACAAAATGACAAAGTTGCATGTGTGTGTGGATGTGACCTCTTTGTGTGTTTCTTACCGATGATCACCACAGGCAAAATCTCTCCAGGGAGAATTTCTTTATCATGAAGATCCATTTTGACTGAGAAGAGAAAAACATTATTATTATTATTGCTATTATGATAATAAACATGTGTATTATCATTATCCCTGCAACATCATTATCATTTCCACAATTACGACTATTATCTAAGGCTGGGAAAATGCAGTAAGGGTGAATTAGTTAATCATTGCCAAGTCATGTCAGCAGTTACAATGGTCAGTCAGTACATTTCCACTGACCCCTTAAACACACACACACACACACACACACCTGTCTGACCTCATTGTTTAACATAGCAACATGACGTCAACTAAACAGAGACAGATAGATATCGCAGTTCCCAACACAACCAACATATGAAATGAGAGAGAGTGTGCGTGACATTTTCTTTCAAATTAATCAGAAAACCTGTCTAGCCTATAAAGAGCCACACGTGTCACACATCACTAAAGACATTAGACAAAGATCAACTCAATATACTGATTGATATATAAAAAATGTAAGCAAGTAAAAAAAAAAAAAAAATTAAATAGCCTTTGTGAGCCTCTGGCTCAATTCAAAACACATGAGTAGGATATAAAAAGGTTTCTTTGTTCTGCTGCAAATATTTTCTCAAGAAAAACAAGTCATGTGTCACCTGATCCTCACACTTTGCATTTTTTATTGAACTTCTTGCTTGCACTATCTGACATGAAATAACAGCTTTTACTTTTTGGTACTTTCAGTAATAGCCCTGATAAAGACCTGAGTTTTAGCATTTTTTTATGCATTCATCTCAGAAATGTAAAGGTTTTTCTACAACATAATTTTTTTTCAAGTCAAAGTTCTTAAATGTTAAACATTAAAATAACTTAATAATAGTGTCTGAAATTGGCAAAGTGGGAGGAGGGCTTAGACAGACAGAAATGGGTGAAACATAATATAGATCACGATGTCAACTGTCACTCGGGGCAAGTTGAGATGAGTGCAGCGGCGCTAAGCGGCGGGTGTCGGCTGGTTTAAACAATCTGCAAAGTCATGCTTACACAAGCAAACAGGAAATAAAACACACAGTCAAAAGCTGAAAGAGCAAGGGGAGGAGGTGAAAAAGAGGAACGAATGAAGCAGAATGAGTGTTAAAAAAAAAAGAGAGGTTGGGAGAGAGATAAAGAGGGTTACATAAGTGCAGTGCTGAGCTTGGCACAGAGCCCAGACTATAGTGTGTTTCATAGCCAAAGATTTTACTGGAGACACACACACACACACACACACACACACACACACTGTACATGACTACGTGCAACCCCACTAGCCCAGTTTCCTTGAACTGACAGGATAATTCGTTTTCTTTCATTTTTGGCAGAAAGTACTGAGCGTGTCCGCCAAGAAAAGGTGACTAACGCCTGATTTACAGTACAGAACCACAGTCATGAGAGTCAGTGGAGCCCAATGTTTTCTGTGCTTATTCATTGAGAAACTGTAATTTTGCTGTGTTTATTTTAAATAAGAAAGTGGATTAAAAATAATTACATGTAGTGAAAATCAGACCTATTTTGTCCTTTAGGTTGGAGGACTTGTTGGCAATTTCACTGTTCGTGTTGTTGCCTCTTATTATCCTCATCATGTACTATAACTGGAAACTTATTCTATGCTGCACACCATGTTTACTCCTCTGGCTGCATGAAAAGGGAGCATCAAATCTTATTACTTATTTGCCTGTATTTACTTTAAGGTAAGGTAAGTTTTTTTCTGTCATGTTTACACTGCAACGTCCAATCAACTGATTTCTAAAACTTAATCATACAATACCACATCTTGCAACAATCTAGCAGCCACCATCAGATTTGATTAGCTAAAGTAATTTTCAAACCAAAGGCTGTCAGTTTTATTTATTTGCTGCATCAACACACCTGGGAAGAAAAGAAAGTTCTGTAATGAGCCAGTGGTAACAGTCACTTACTGCCAATGAAAGTTTATCCTTCAGGCGCATCGCATGATTCACTTATTAACACCGTATGACAACAATGACAATGCACTTCTTCCTTCAGCGTGCACGGCGAGTGTGTGCGTGTGAATCAGTCTTATCTTTGTGATGCAAGACTCAATAATAACAAATGATTGTGAAGACAATCATTTGGATGGTTGATTATGCAAGTCAAGTTTCAGATCAGTCGGATAATCAGTGCTACACACTTACATAATCATGTAACTGCATATATAAAATGAATAAGAAGAAGCTCAATTCACAAAACAAGCTTCCACTTCAAGAACTTGGAAGCAAATACAGGATTTCAACTTTACCAGATATTTTGCAATTAACATAATCAAATAAACCCTGCTGATGTCCCAATGACTCCACTGCTGAGCCAACTGTGACGTTTACTTCTAAGTTTATAACTTCTCTATTACTGGAAAAACTAAAATAATCATCTTTTCTTAAATAAAAAATGAGTGTTGTTTAAATAAAATGTGCATATGTTTCAAAAAGGTTTCTAAAAAAAAAAAAGATTTTAAACAACGCCCAGCTAAAGTCTTTTCTTTCATGGTTTTGTCAGGTGGGACAAACAAGGGGTTCATGAAACATGGCAAATAAGTGAGATAGTGAGCATCCTCGTCTCGGTGCGCTGTGAGGTTTGTCCGGTGAATGAACAAAGGAAGATCCGGCCCTAGTCGTCAACGTGACTCTCACAGGAGTCGTATTGCTCTGATGCAAATATAGTAAAGTCAAAAGTCTTATCCAGCTGCTGCTGTTCTTTTAATGCAGAGACACCTCTTTAAATTTAAGCCGTCTTTTGGGTTATGCGACGCCCCCATGACTCACAACAGCAAACACAGAAATGCTCCATCTGGCACCTGTACTGTTGCCCTTCTGAAGTCATCCTGCGGCTGGACAGCCCATCTGCCATCTGCACAAGCCAGACGGCTAATGAGATTTTAATTATCTGCCCACTGAACAGCAAAACGCCCGCCGGAATCTGTGGCGGCACCCGAAGTGCAGAAATTGTTTTTTATAAACCTAATTAACTGGTGTGTATTAATAAAGACAGTCTAACAAAGTAGTCGATTAGTAGGTGGGTACGTTATCAATCAAAACGGACAAACACTGACTGGTTGGTGACTCATTTTTAGCTCAAGCCTACAACATTTTACACTGCATATATTAGCAGCTAGCTGACTTTTCCGTTACTCATATTCTTTTCTAGCTTCATGCTGGTTTAAGTAACTGAATATCCTGACAGCACACCATGGTTGAATTTCAGCATTATATAAACGTAGTGAGTTGTTGTCAGTAGTTTATGTGTCACCTCCTAAGCACACATACACGGAGACCCCAGGCAGCCACTCCGCCCCTCATAAGCAGTCCACCTCTGGGGGGGAAACACTCCTGTCATCCTCTCCCATGC
>JAPMOB010236105.1:0-55311 GCA_029875015.1 Lepomis gibbosus
ATATATATATATATATACAGCCAGTGATTAAGATGTAGTTTAAGGTAGCAGAATAATTCAAAGAGCTTCTCTCTAACCTCCATTCCTTTCTCTTGCTTCCTTCTTAGTCAAAAGCCTCCCTCCTGTTCAACAGGGGCTCCAATTATCAACATAGGAAGTGATGGAATTCCTTTGTTGCTCTCACACAAATGAAAAGTCACTCTCAACTCGAATAATCATTGTCAATAATATTTTTGTTCATAGACATAGCCTAATCTCTCTCCAGCTGGTCAGGGCAATCTTGTTTTCCTCTCAGGTTATTATTGTGTTCACAATACGTGACCCTGACCCACCTCCATGTTACATGCAAACTTAAAACGCCGCCCTGCACATTTGTGTGGTTAGCAAACAGCCAAAGAAGCAGCGAGAAAGCATTCCCAGGATTTTCAGCGCAAAGATAAACAGTGAAAGGAAAACAGATGAAAGATGAGGTGAGCCAGCTTGTGTGTGCTATATTAGCATGAATAGGACTGTGAACCTACAGTATAAGTTCAGTTAAAAACTGAGAAAATAATATCCTTCCTCCTGATTATAATCACAGCATTTTGTGGAAAAAGGCTTAGTGCGGGCCAAGATGTCAGCTCCTCTCAGTGCGGCAGTGTCGAGCAGTATATGTTTGAAACATTTGCCACCAGGTTTTATGTGATTTTTAAATAGCATCCAAAACACCTCCAAAAGCAAACTTACATCCACAGGCTCCAGAAAACATGAAGCTCACTAAACAAGTCTCTTTTGTGAAAACAGAGGATGCCTGAGAAGTGCCAGAGGCAGAGTTTTTGCCAACCTCATGGCATGTTATTCAGACGACGCCAAATAAGGTCTCCTGAAGCGCATAGCTAGGTTAAGATAAGCGTGTCTCTCTTTGCTACCTTTTTTTCTAGCTTACTCTTTCCCTCCCAGCTGGGATCTCAAGGAATATAATACGCCACTTGTTAGATATTCCCTGACTGTGGTAACATGAACACTTGCTCCGCGTTCGTGAGTTTTTGAGGTTTTTACACTTCAGAGAGCTCCGGTGAGTCCTGACCTACAAGAAGGGAGCTCACCCTTAGCTGAGAGGGGGGTGGGGCAGGCGTGCAGTCTGGGAGGGCTGGACATAGTGTTGCCTACACACATCCTATCGCACATAGAGGTGTCACGGTGTTAAGTGCGCTCTGTTAGACCGCAACTGCCTGCAGGAGTTCAATTCCCCTATGCCAGATCTGACAGCCATTATGGCTCCATCAATCCCCCGTCCAACCCAGCATCTCAACCCAGCATCCCAATATCTTAGAATCCACCATGGAGGCCAACGGTAGAAACAGACAGCAGTGTTTAGCTGGGCTGAGGGGAAGTTGCTGAGGGAAGTCAAGGTAAACAACATTCCCTGCTGCCTCAGTGAGCCAGAGACTGTTAAGCAGCCTTTTCTGTGTCTCTAAAGAGGAAGAGGAAAAGGAGGGAGGGTAGCTTTCAAATAAATGACTTTAAGGTGAAAATTTCAGTCTGAACCCTAACTTCAACCTGAAGAACATGGCTTGGCACTTCTGGTCCAGGCGTAGGGAGAGAGGATTAAGTCAGCAGCTCTAAAACATTACACTCCATGGATCTCAAAAACATGGTAGTCATAACAGAGCAGGCAGAACACAGCGCCTGTATCATCTGCTCACCACACCCTCAACCTGAAGTCATGTTACACACAAACCAACAGGAAACTGTGGAAGTAAACCTGTAACGCTCTGCTTGCTTTCTATTCCTTCCCTCACATTTGGTGTTTGGTGTTAATGTGTGCCCCCCACAGCCTCTCTGCGAACTTTCACTCCTGAAGTCTGGGAGAAAAAAACTTAAAACAAACACTAACTGTGCCGGGGCAGAAGTGTGCTGATAGCAACAAAAGTGCAAACGTTTTTCTCATTTAGATTAGTAAAAGCCTAAAATACATAGCAGGACCTGGCAAAAGCTACACTCTGGAATACCTTCACTTGAAAATTACCAATAATTACCATCTGCATTTTGTAATTTTCATCAATTTACTTCACAAAGCTTTTCTTATGAAAGGGCCTATTTAATACAAAAAGCTGGCTGAAGCTGTCTACAAGGATTTATGGTTTCAGCAAACAATCCCCAGTGCTTTTGGAAGCGATGTAAAGTGCACAGGCGAGGCATGTTGATTTTGCACATGACACAAAACGAAGTACATCCGTATAAAACTGCAAGATACCAAGCGTGGATGTCAAATCAAACGGCGAGGGCGATTCATCTCTCAGGCTAAAATCCTCTTTTCCCTGCTATGTATTTCCTGTGAGAGTGAGCGCCTGAATCCCTTTTTCTTGAACAAAGTCTGATCTGAGAGGCCTGCAGTTTCCAAGTGTGGAAAGAAAATGTATGCAACAAAACAGACGTGTGAATGACAGCAGGTTGTGTCCAAAACAAATCAAAGTGTGTTTAATAGTATTTACACTAAATTACTTAACTGAATCTGGACCAAATTTGAAGGCTTTGGAAGAGGTCAAATAAAAAGACTAAGACGGGTCACTAATGTGTTTTCCAGTGTGAAATACTTTCTTTTCAATTCTTGATTTCCCCTGTGAATCTTAAGGGACTGGGCTGTACACCATTAAGTGTCCTAGAGAGGAAAGTTACTTGCTAAACCAACTTTGGAGTAAGAGAGACCTTCGCTTATTCGAAATCATATACTACACGTGGGTGAACATGTTTGGAGAGCTTCTCAACGGCACAGAAAAACTCTTTGAAATACGGTTGCAATAATATAAGAGGCGGTCCAGAATTTTACACAGGGCCGTAAATTAGACACAGTGCACTGTATCAATCCTCTACTCAGAAGTATTGGAGATATTGTTTTAACACATTCTCTCTACCGAGCTCCTGTTTATCACGACGCATGAGCGTTACAGCACGTTGAATCGAAGAGAATGACAAGCTCTCACACTGTAATGTTTCCTCCGGGGTCAGGCAGGTAAGTATCAGCCTCCCTCCCAGACTGGTTGAGACAGAGGCCAGACTGAACAATGAGGCTGCCTGTGTTGTGTTTCCATGTCTGTGAGATTAAGAACAAATGCAATGCTGGTGCAGTTACGTGGCCTTTGGTAATTAAGCTCTTTAAAAGTCCAAAAATACATTATGGAGTAGTGTTGCAACTCTTAACTGGTACATTAATAAGGGCAAACACAGAGACAGATTAAAAAGGGTGGCATGTCTTGCATTTGCACACACAAACTCACACTAGAATTTCAAATATAGACACACACACACACACACAGTGAGAGCAAAAAAAAGAGGGCTTGTCCAGTTTTTGTCGTGGCTCAAACTACAAAAAGCATTCAGCTTAACGACTTTTGCAAATTGGACATAACTCTTTCGGAACACCCAATGTTCAGTCCAGCTACCAATTATGGCTAGTGTTGAACCACATACACTGTAACAGCAGATCAAGCTAAAGTACACCATTTAATGAACATGGGAAAAAAAATATCTGGCTGCAATGGAATAACCACTTCATAATTTATATCACAGTTGTTATTTGGGGAGGGGGGGGGTATAACTGTGGCTACAAAAAGATTTCTCATGTGAAAGTCTTTCTATGTGAAACATGATTGAATTAGAGAATAAGATAGCAATGTTTTCCCAAAATGCTGAAATATGGGTCCATGATCATCTGTGACAAGACATCAATTACAGCGTAATCTTAACATAAAATCTCCACATCACTGTCTGAGACAAACATAAACAGTCTCTGGAGCTGAGCATGGAAATAGCCTGACAGGCTCAAATGTTAGACAAAACAATGCTTGTTTCTTTTTGGAACACAACTGCAATGAAGAAGAAAGCTGGCGGATGTAGCTTTACAGAGTTGGGGAAAAAACATTGACCATAAAAAAAACATTGTTCTGTTTTAGCTCTGTCGTACTCTTTGGAATGAACCATATCGCTGCTGCATTCTACCCTGATGTCCAGGAACAGCCCTTAGCAACAGTTACCCCCAGCTACAGCCCTTTGACTTGTGTTGTAATGGCATCTAGGGTCTACCGGAGAAATGGCACTGCGCACACACTGAGCTGTTTGCTTTTCTGAATTCCCATGACGGCTAGAAAGTGGAGTCATGTTTCCGCCGCCGAATAAAACCCACTTTGTTTCTGCTCCGTTGGTCAAAGGCTCTGAAAATAGTCACAGCTTTTCAAAGTTTATTACTTAGTGTTTTTCACACATCGCTAAAACAAGGGTGGTGGGAGGCCAAAGCACATTTTCCTCAATGTAATTACACCAGATTTAGTCTCAAACGCAACAAACAAACCAGAGAAACAACTACTTCATTTCTATCTATTATTTATACTTTATATATCATACATTTACTACAAAAAAAGCAGTAAGGAGTCAGAAATCCAGCTTCAAAAGCATTACAACTGACCTTGACCACTCCTTTCCCATGCATGGTAATGCAATTGTTAGGATCCATGGACAGCCGGTTCAGGGCCATCGCTGTGCTCTTATGGACTGCCTTGTCTTTTGACTTGAGGTAGCGCACCAGGGGGGCCACAGCTCCAGCATCACCAAAGGACGCCGTGTTGCTGCCCCACATGCAGCAGTGGCCAATGGCCTCAGCCAGGTGGCGACGAAGCTTGTCATCAGTCTGCAGAGAGGAGAATCAGATGCTTTTGGTCCCCTGAGACCAGTCTTTACAACATAGACAACAACAAGCTCTACTACAACTCTGCAACACACTCTGGATTTATGCTGCATTGAATAGTCCATTGTAAAGACAGTGTATTGACAGTGAGGTGTACTTACTGTGTTTGTCAACTTGGCTAGCAATGGGACAACCCCATGATCAGTAAGGACTGCCAGATTCTCCTTGTCTTTGGCTATTTTGGCAATGGCGGCGCAAATGCTTGCCAGGACCTCGTTGTTTGTTGACTTTAGTAAATTAACAATCAGTTCCAATCCACCGACGAGGGAGCGCACCATTTCCCCTGCATCCTATAGTCAAAGAGTTTGTTATTAGCTGGTGCTCTGTCAAAATAAAAAGGACAGTGATGAAGAGGAGGGATGTAGTGTAATGACTAAGAAAAGAGGAGAGGAGGCTTTGAGTGAGGCAAACAAAACAAAGGACACTATATAATTACAAACAAAGAATTTTCATCAGCCCAGGCAACAATCCAAACAAGTCCCATCAGTGCAAACCCACCAGCAGAACCATCTTTATTCCTTCAAAAATAACAACTATCCTTCAGTAGTCTTTTTTTGGATCTGGGTGAATAAGAAAGTTTGACATCTTTGTCAACCATTCCTGCTCTCACCCTAACTATTCAGAATGAAGATGACACGTAGAAGTTAGATCTCAGAAGTGACACTGAAAATTTTTGCCCCAAACTGAAGACTCAAGGCTTCATGGTTTTAGTCCATGGCACCAGCTGGTACCACAGGACTCTCAACCACCACGCGATGGCTACCAAACCAACAGGCTGGTAGGGAGCTCTGAGAGAACCACAGTGGAAGGGCTGGCAGAGACACTGGCTTCAGTATGGCTTGGCACATCAGGCCACTGTTTATAATCACAATTCCCCGTATCGCCGGCCACGGAAGAATACATCAAGGTGGCCGAGTCTGTAATGTTCAGTGCTATGAAAATAGAAAGGAAATTTCACCAAAACCATACAATTATGGATGAGTCCATGCAAATTGCAAAGCACTCTTAATTAGAGTCCATCTCAACATCAATCTACATGTCATGAGGGATGTATGGCACAGTACAGTAAAGTACAGTAATCACAGAACTTATGTGCTCTGGACAGTTGTTCTTTCCATAAAGTAATGGATTTCATTAAATTCAGAACTGACAAAAAGCAGTAACTGATTTACAGTTTTAGTGTACAGCTACTTTGGGGGAGCTGGATACACTGTTGTGTTCAGAGAGCTCACAGCTGAGATCAGGCCAGGGTGCGGTGTATGGGCCCTGTGATGCCGTGCCAGAGGATGAGCCATGTGTGCAGTGCAGGGTAGTGAGGGGGGTGCCGGGGCCAGGAGCTGACCCCCCGATACACAGGAAGCCCTTCCTCAGGAATACTGATGACGGCTGGCCGGGAGTCCCTGCGACAGAGGAAGCTCTCTCAAGCCACCAGCTGCGATAGACTAGCCAGAATCTCTTTCATGGCCTGGACGGGCCCCCAGATCTGAAAACCGCAAACATTATGAGGCTGCACACGGAAAGGCCTTTCTCGCTATCCACTCTCTCCCCTCCTCTTACCCTGGATGAAATGAAATAGAAAACACATTATCTGCTGTGCGTGATCTCAAGCTGAGGGGAGCAAGCCAAGCTCAGAATGGCAGCAGCGTGCCCTGACCCCTTCTCTTGAGCAATCAGGCTCCTATAACATACATGGCTACTATGTAAAGGAAAAATAAATCAAGCATCTAAATGTGCCACTGCATCCAGGCAAATTAATGATACACCTCATTACGTGCGACTGGGAGGGTTCTACTTGATTGATTGGAGAAAAAAGATAACGGAATCGTTTTTTCTAGTATGGTATGGTACTAAGACAGTTTAAGCTGTGGACCAGTAAGCATAGAGCACAGGGACTGTCTGTGTCTGTGGAGGGGCGGCAGTACTGTATGGAGCATCTAGCAGATGCAGTTATACCCAGCTCTCTCATAAATCCACTATGGAACTGCTAACACAAACCACATGGGGTTTTTATCTAAATAACGACTGCACCAAAGCAGCTGTATCAGGTTCCTCTACGCGATGGGCAAAGAGCACTATTTAACTCTTGTCTTTGCCCCTGTCTCAAAAAAAAAAACACCCAAAAAGCATGTTCATAAATTTCCCTCAAAATTGGCACGCTGACGTTCAGACAAACATTGTCAAACTTTGTTAGCGCTCAACAGTGGGTCCGCAGTCCCCCTCTCACTCCATATGGTTGCCATGCATCCTTTTTGCTTCACTTCTGGGCCAGAGAAATTTCAGCCAGCATAAAAAAAGTGCTTCACCCCCAAGACACCTGTCTGGGTCCAATATATCTGTTAAACTTAACCAGATTGTCCCTCTGACAAGCTGTTTACCTTAATCACAGCGATAATCTAATAGAACAACATTACGTTTGTAGTTGGAACTGATACAAGTGCTCAGTGGATCAAAGACCTGCTGATGTGTAACTGAAATTAGAGTTGACTGAAAACACTGCTGTGTGAGACTGGGCTAAAGGCCTGTGACGAAAGCATACAAGAGCTCATAATTTTTTACTCCACCAATCTAGCAGTGCACTCCTGCAACACTGTCTGACTTACAATGGACAGTTTTTTAGAAAGTATCAAAATCGACGCAGCGCAAACAGATAGTCTTCCTTGTCAAAACCTTGTGTTTACATTACCCACAACAGAACTTGATCACCGTCAGTTCAGTTGAAGATTTGGATGTGTTATGCGAGGAGCTGCTAATGTAACCTCAAGCTTCTAGCCTCAAGCAGAGATGTGGAGTAGGTTACAGAGGTATGGAAAGTGGTCTCAAGTGACATCACATGAGGACACTGATCATACTTCACACAGCTCCCTCTGGAGACACAAAAAAATTACTTAAAATACTTAAAATGCATTATAAGACCTACAAACAGATGTGTAAAATGTGCCATTTTTATGGACCTTCAAACTTTTGATTTTATTCAATGCTTAGTTACATCTAAAATGATGTAAGTAGTTTTCATGAAGATGTTGTGGGTTCTTCTGTAAACAGTGTTTTTATTAGAGAAATGAGTTCACAGAAACTGTCTGGTACACTATGCTTGGATTGTGTGCATCTCTAACTAGTAGCATGTTGAGAGAAGACTTTCAGCGAGGAAATCAGAAGCCATGCCACAGGATATTAGTCCTTCTCCCTGCCTGCTTCCCAATTCACCAATCCCACCGTGCCAAGGAGGCTTCTCTGCTTTATATTAGCTCAAGGTTCATGTAAGCCTCCTCTGACACAACTCTCTCTGCCCCTGCTAACCTCCTAGCAGCAGCAGGTTGGAGGGAGAGCTTACGAGACAAGCATGGTGATATAAGCAGGCTTCTGTTTTGTGAGCAGGATAACTTTGTTCTGAAACGACACAAACTCTGCAAACCTCTTTGATTTAGAGGCAATCTATGTGTCTTTGGTGTGCTTGACTTGCATAGTCACAGGACAGAGGCAGAAGACAAATGTATGTTGCTGTACTGCACCTTTGCATTCTGAATGCATGGACAAAGGGCCCAGGCAGCACTGGACTGAACATCTGCACTGGGGTTTTTCAATAACGACCACACCAGGCGGACTCCATCAAGCTGGTCAATAATTCTGCAGGGAGAGAGAGAAGAAGGAAAAAAAGAGAAAGGAATGAACAAAGAAGAATAAACAAGGCAGAAATAAGAGATTTTAACCAGATCTTTCATTAACCATCATTTTATGCTTGAATGATTTAAGAGTGTAACTTTTTTGATCATGCTTGTTTCTCAGCGCTCTGGATGCATCAGTCTGGCCAGCAGCAGCCTCAACACAACCACAACCAAGCAGGATCAAAGCTACAATCGATTTCAGCATTGGCTTTTCATCAGAAATGTCCTGCTAAGTTCCTCTCCAAGCTTGAAAGCCACCCACTGTATGCTCACTCAAATCACTCCCTATGGAAAAGCTCGGCGATGCAAGGGCCACAGGTTAACTTACATAGTGCTTCATACATGGATTTATAAATAGAAACTGAGACAAACTTACACTTTATTTTGGTGGCTTGTTTTTCAACCAGAGCCAAAAAGACGACTTCTTTCCAAATCAAACAGAGCCAGAGACAGGTCGCTCTATATTTCATAGGGTCTGAGTGAAGTTTACTTAGGCATGAGCTGTATTTCATGTCATATACATGACTGTAGTCAAAACTGCAGTCAGGGTCTGGGAACCCAAAGAATTACGCCACACTGCACCCGTTGTCTGGTATAAATAACATCTAACGTGTTCCCCATGTGTGCTTCCACCAACAAGGCCGACATTGAATGTTGTCATAATTACTTAAACACTCTCTAATCACAGTATCTCCGTGACTGGCAACGAGCGAACACTCATCAGGGACGTCCCCTGCGCCATCTGTCTTCCGTTTGCACATAAATCAGTCTAGAGGGATCATAACATCAGATTCCAGTCTGCGGGGCCTCTTAAATCCGGACCAAAAACAAAAGTGAAGCGTCATATCATCCGCCAAAACAGCTCCGTCTTTTCATGAAGCAGGTATGAAACAGATTAGCAACGAAGTTGCAGCTGACAGTGATGGATTAGAGGAGGAGACCACAAACCCTGGAGGCATTAAACAACTTGTGTTCACTCTTGTAGCTACACAGGATTCATTGGAGGAAGTGCTATGTCATTAACCACACACTGCCTACTGGTTGAGAATGAAAACAAACATATGATTATTTCATGGAAAACTTGAAAGTGATCAGTGTTTGTTTTGGGCTTTCAGTAGTTATGGATGACCGGCATCAGAATGATGATGAGAGAATGATTACGCTGATCAGCAGAAGGTGCTGTTTGAGAAAAAGTATCTGTTGGTAAAATGAAGTCATGTTTAACTGACAGGAATGTTGTAGCTAACTGTGAGGTATCATGCATACATCATCATCATATTTGTTAGCTAGCCAAACACCGTCTAATCACAGGGAATCAGAAAAACAGCAGTGTTGGGATGGAGCAGGAAACAATCAAATGAGTTATGTTAATTGCTCAGCAAACTACTGTACACATACATGTCTCAAAATAAGCCGTCGCCACAAAACATACAAAAAGAGAGGTGAAATAAGAACTTTCTGTTTACAGCTAAGTGTTAAGGCTGAAAACTTACAAAGTCTGGCCTAAATATACATACTGTGAGAAAACACGGAGAACATGATGAACTGAGGTAAAACACTTCTGATCTTGTGTGAAGTTCACAACAATTAGTGGCTTTATTTTGACATGCATCACATTTTATTGAACCCATTGGTTTTTCCTCCAAACAAATTAAAAGGCTCATATGATAGCATTAACAGCTAACTAACAATGTAAACTCAGTCATTAAGTTGTATTTGTGTCCAGTGCTAATTAAGACAGGTCTTATAGTCTATAACAGCCTTGTAAAAGCAATGAGGCACAGATGGAAGCTCCAAAATGTTCTGCAGTATTGCGGGTGAGGTTAAAGGAACACAGAACAAAGACTGCTCTGGACTGTGGTTCACTGTGTTTTCCCAGCCATGTAGTCTTGGACAGGGTAAGGTATGTTCGTCTGACCAGTTAAAGTCCTGACAGTGACCACAAAGCTATAGTAAAGCACTGAGAATTAAACCACAACCATATTTAACACAGCAGGTACAATAAACAAAGCTTTTAAAATCTGTCATTAAGTTGGGGATGAAAGAGAAAAGTACCTGCATAATTACAGATCTTTAAGCATCAGCCCATGACAGGTTAATGATACATGTGTCTGGATCCTAGAATTGGTGTCATTCTCCTGTCAAAACATATGACATCAATACACGGCCAAGAATATGTGTTTGGAGCTAATTCAGTAATGACAGTTAGTAAACCACTAATCACATTTTAAGAGACACCTCACATGGGGCTGTTTGCCTTGTGTAAACTGTACTCTAAATGTCAAAGACCACTAGCTGGTTATATGCCCTGGAAGAGACAGAGACTTACGCCATGTTGTCCATATCTGTGGCACAGGCGCCCACTGCCTTGGTTACATTCACAAGCAGCGCCTGGTTAAATGACAGGGATACAAAGTACATTCATGATTCAGTATAGTAGCATTTTTTAAAGGGATAGTTTGGGATTTCTGAAGTGGGGCTGTATAAGGTACTTATCCATAGTCAGTGCCTGCAGTACATGGCTGTCAGTGTGTCCCCAGTTTTAGGAAACAGAGAGTAATGAGTGGTTACCATATTAATTTCCCCATGTTCCTATGACTGATATTGGGCTTAGAAAGCTGTGGCCTGTTGCACTGAATCTATACAAAACACTCAATGTGCAGCATTGAGACAACTCCATGCTTGCAGTGATCACTTCTCTGAAGAGGATTATGGAACACCACTTCAAAAATACAGAACTATCCCTCTAAAGATGAGCAAGCCAAGAGAAAACTAAACATGCCTGGTTTGTTCCAGTGAGCAGGTTGACTAGTGACTTGATGCCTCCACACTTGCGGATGATGGCCTTGTTAGCAGGTATCTGGGCAAAATCTCCAAGGGCTCCTACTACATTTACCAGCACTTCCTCAGGCTGATCAGTCAGCAGGCCAACCAGAGTCTCCAGGGCCTTGTACTCCTGAAACCTTTAAAGGGTTGAGAAGAGGGAGAAAGAGGAAGATCCTTTTGTTATATTAACTGATGATCAATGAACAAACAGGATGAAGAGTCTGCAGCCATGCTAGTAGCTCTAAGAGGCTGTGCTTACACATAGCAGTGCCATGAGCTAAATGCTAACCCAATTCAGTGGTTCTCAAACTTTTTCACGTCAAGGAACCCTAAACTTTAAGATTTTTTATTACAGAACATGTATGAAACTCATGACCAAAATAGTCATACATTCTGTCACTGTTTTTCTTATGGATGGACACAAAAAACACAAAGTACAGCTGGGGATAATGGAAATGTCAATTTTTTTGCAGGTGTTTGATAATAACATTCAGTGTTTCCCACAGGTAGGTAGACCTCCGACCCCGTAGGGGGGGCGGGGGCATGTCCCTCTGTGAGAAAATGTTGGAATTTTAAAGTGAAATGCATTAATCTGGTCCACTTTGAAAGCAAAATAAATAGGCTAGATCGATGAAGGACTTTGTTGTTGGCAATGTTGTTCTCAAGTCAACATATTTGTTTAATGTTTTTACAGCAACCCCAAATCAGAGAACAGTTAGTAAGTAATTTCCCCAACATTTTATCTTTCTAACTTTTAATGGACACATGTAACATGTTTTATACTTTAAGTGAATAAACTTCAATTCATCTTATTTCCACTGTTCCCACTTCTACTGTATATACTTTGTGTTAACACCTTATTTTGAAAACCAGATGTTGTCACATGTGGATCCTCACGCTACATTCACTAAGTCTGATGCGAGTGGATACATTCAAAGCTTTTCAAACCCTTAACATTACCGTAGTTACCTCAAAAGAATAGTAGTTGTCTCGAGTCGTATGCCAAAATTTATGCTTAGAGAGAGAGCAGCAGAGAGAAGCGGCGCAAAACACAATGTTAGAGACCATTTGGAAACTATGCCGCAACAAATGAGACTGTGGCGGCCCACCTTAGTCTCATTAATTAATGGGAAACACTGACATTGTATGGTCCAACTGTATATAAAGATGGACGCCATGAGAGGTTTCTGAAAGTAAAGCCAAAACAATCATGATCTGCCCCTGACAGCAATATACTGTACGTCATAAACCCTTATTAAATGTCAAATCCATTTTCCCTAAAGTTCTTATCACACTGATCTTTGTTCAAGTGATGAGGTTGTTTTTAATTAGTTATTTGTTGCTTTAAAAAGGGGGTTTCATGTCATGATTGACAGTTGTGCGAGGTGTATGGGCGGGACTTCAATACCACGGCTCAAACCCGATCACTAATGGGCAGACTCTGGCTCCAACTGACGCCTGTATCCGGAATATTTTGTACAGTGGAAGGACGTGGAGAACCGTCATCAATATTTATATACAGTCTAGGTACTGGACAAATAAAAAATCTATTTATTTAGCTTTTACAATTCATCCTGAGAGGGACATGAATGTCTGTATCAAATTGATAGCAGTGGAGATATTTCGCTCAAACCACAAATGTCAACCTCATGGGGGCGCCGTATAAAACATTAGGGATAACTAAATTTTGAGAACCATCAATGTCTGTAAAAAACCTTGTTGGTAATAAATCCAATAGTTGTTGAGATATATCAGTCTGAACCAAAGTGGTGGACCGGCCGCAACCAGCAACACTGTCATCACTAGGGCCACACCACTAGTGTGGCTAAAAATGTTATTAGTTGTATAAATGACAGGTTGCAGCTACACTGCTGATGTCTTACTCTATCCAGGCAGTACCAGCCAGTTTTCCCACGGCTGCTCTCAGTTGTCCCTTGTACGTACTTTGCATAACCAAAGCTTTGCTGTGGCTTGGAAACTCTCCCTTCCTCTTTTGCTTTTTGATTTTGCCTTGTTTGCCAATGCTATAGAGTGGTAAACTATAGTAAACATTTAAAAGGGATATAATGTGGTTGCAAAAAACCTCAACAAACCTCTGATGTACAGTTAAGTTCTACGACTGTTTTTATTCACAGTTACGGTTGCTGGCATCATGGTGCGTAAGCCATTGTAGATGGCCAAGGTCATTTGGTTTTGGTCAGGGTCCACCGACACACAGCCTATTCTTGCAAGTGAAAACACTGCTAATGAACAGAGTAGCTGCCAAAGTTAACTTCAGTGAAATTCACCATAAAGAAAAACAATGATTTTCATATGCCATTAATAAAGTGTCATCTGCATTTGGATTATACAATAGAATTATCTTGTAATCGCAGACATAATTTGATAAATGAACATTAAGTCATGCCTGTTTTTGTTAAGCCAATCCTAGCTGAAGTAATTACGTGATGGCAAGAGTAACATTACACAAGCCTGCCTTATGCCTTTTCTACAGCAAGCACAAAGCTACACACAACGGGAATCTTATTAATGCCTATTAAGCTTGTCAGATGACACAGGAACCACAGTGGGGCTTCTGTGCAGCAGATTTTTATGATTTATTGCCTCTGTCCTCATTCTTCTACACATTCAAATAAGTGCAGAAAGTCTTACTGCTGTCTTTTATACTAAGGCTTTTAGGTAAGCACCAAGTGAAAATAAGACATATCAGGGATCCAGAGATGCTTAGCTATGACTATGAAGAGAGAGGCAGCCACTTGTTCCACCTGAAATTTAACAAAGTGATCTACTTCATTTGAAAGGAAACAGCAGAGCAGTGAATAACTTGGGTGAGCACAGAACTTTTGTGAGGTAAGGAGAAGTATCATTTGGAGGGGCAATTATGGTGTGCTCATCACAGGGCTGGAACAGAGGTAAGATGGAGGGGTAATTGGAAGCAAATCCCACAATCTTGACCCTAAACATTACTGTGCTGGCAAATACAGTCTGAGACTTGGCAGTCGTGACTTTCCATTGCAAAGTTCTTTACTCACTCTTTTGTTAAGGCTTTTTACAGCATTTTTGTGTGTCCATAACACCTCAGTATACAGCCTCAAGGGGCCACATATCGATTCATCCATAAATCTCCACAGAGATGTGTGCTTTTGTGTTTATAAGCAGAACTTTTGCAAAGGCATTTTCCTAGTACATATAAGCTTGGCTCAGGTATGGCCCTCTCTGTAATATTGGAAGTCCTATGAAAAACATAAGCTTATGTGATCTTTAAACAAACACACTTATGAATGTAATTATATTTCAGGGCATCAATCATCTCTTATTTTGATGCATCATTAATCAGGAAAATGGCTAACACATGCTGCTACTTGTCTTGAGTGGAGGTCCCCCAACCTATACTGTCCAGACCATGCAAATCATCAGTCACATAAAAGAAAAAAATATCATGTTGTTTGGGCCACAAGGTCTGCTTCAGTTGACCATGTCTGTACAATCCACTCTCTGCCTCTCATTATAGCTGTAGCAAAATATATTCCAAAATGATTTTCATTTCAGTACACCACTCAGCCTATGATTGATTCTGAAATGAGCGCATGCCCCTAAAACCCTGTTACCATTAGCAGCCGTTCCTTTTTGACAGTAATGGCTCGGTCACTTCATTCCAAAGCTTTTCCCTGACCTAGACACTAAGTGATTCAAAAAAGCCTGAGAGAGTATGAAAAAACAGATCCACTTACACTTTCAAGTGTGCATTAAAAACATTTGCTGTGCATCATGCTGGTTTCCTCCTGAAGAGGTGGCCAAATTTCACATTCATTCACACCCAACTGCCCCCATCATCCAAAATAAAACATAACACGCACACAACATAAGAACTCTATTAATATTAGGCCCTTTGGTAATCTCAGTGAGATACGTTTGTGACATTTTAAATTTAGAGTGAGGGCAACCAAAGTGTCTTTTAGTGTTTGTAAATGAAGTGTCACTAAATGTGGTTTACATGTGATTAATGGCATCATTATAATTATTTCTATTATTGTTATCATGAGTAGTAATACTAGTATTTTACATAGCAACAGTGTGACAAGCCATTACATATGGCAGAGAGCCTGTACTGGCAGCAAGTTTATTAAGCAGCCACATTACTCATGGCCAGCGGAGTTCATTTGTATTATCATCACGCCAAGCTGTGTTTTTTTTGTAAAAAGAAATTAAGAAGATGGTTTAAAAACATAATTTCATACCATTAAAATAGAACTGTCTATCTATAAAGAAATGGTCATGTTACTATCTAATCATTTAATTATGATAATCATTTGAATACATTTAATTCATTTAAATTACCTAAATGGTTTTCTGTCATGACGTGGGTTAAGTAGACAGTGGTCTGTCCATCTTGCTTTAAAAGAATGTTATTGTCATGCTTCTGCTCCTGTAAAGGAATCCCTGCTTAACTCGATGTGGCAGCAGACACTCAGTTCCAGTTGGGAGGACTTAACTTAGACTTTAAATGTAGGATATCATTCTGTCAGTTATGATATATGAAGTGAAGAAAGATCCCTGTGAGTGTTCCTGCTCCTTTTTCTTGTTATTTTTAGAATTCCACTGCTATTTAAACTATAGAGCATTTCTGAGTCAGAAGAAAAGCATTTTCACGTAATCTCACCTCAGTGAAAAAACTCAAATATGCTCTTAATCTTACAAATAATTAAAAGATAATGTCTTATCGGTTTCTTTGCAATACTGGAGAGAATAGGTTTTGAATTGATTAATATGTTACCAAGGTATTAAATTACAACATGTGGGTTATATATTATGTCCCTGACCTCACACTGAATAAGAAAATAAATACAGCTAAATCATTCTTTCAATGGAGTACTTGTGGAACTGTATGGGGCTGCCAGGGCACGATCTTCAGGCATTATTTATTTTAGAGGGAAAATTACTGACTTAAAAATCATCTGACACTAAAGTACAAGTCAAAAACCAATCCAGAAATGTCACTGGGATCCAAGCTTAATGACACTTAAATAAACCTCTGCCTTACATGACAAATGATTAAAGGCTCTGTCAGCCTGCGTCTTTTGACATTAGAAAATCACCATCTCAAGGCTGATTCTTTCAGTATGCCTACATTTGATTCAATACTAAAAGGCCTTGACTAACACATCACTGTAGTCTATAAAATCAGCACAATGACTTGAGCTTTTGTTAACGGTGGAAAAGACTGAATTCTAGCTGAAACGCTCACATAAAAGATCAGAGCTAATAGAATCCGTGAAAAAACATTACATTTTTTACGCAAATAATCACTTCAGCCAGACACAATGGTAAAGCATAGGGACATATGACAACAGCATGTGAGTGGAAAAAGTGACACAGCTAGTCATGAATGAATGAGAGCCCTCCATAAAAGTAACATATGTGATGATGGCATGACAACCCTAATGCACGCAAGTCAGTTGAACCCCTTATTGGTGTTCTGTATTCACATACTGTAACACTTCTATTAACCATATTGTCTCAGCAAAACATATTTTCCAGAGCTATGGGTAGTAAGTTTGTAAGTAAAATGCCAATTTCCTATTAACCCCTTCTACAGTCAGACTCATTAGATTGTTGTTTCTATGTACAATGAGTGATTTATCAAAGTTAAACTAATCTGTTAACAGTAATTACACGTAGGCATACATCCCATAAAATACAGCTACAATGATTTTCTGTGTCTCTGCTATATTAAGTTTGTGTGTGTGTGTTAATGTTGTTAATGGGAGGTAATAAAGTGAGACCCTGAGTCCGGCATACTTAGCTACATTCTCCATACTGATGGAACACTTCCAGATGGCTCCAGTGACAGCGGCCAGGAGCTGCTTGTTGTCCGCCTTGCTCAGCAATAAAACCAGCGGCTGCAGACCTTTGTATTTACGCACCAGGTCACGGGTTTGTTTGTCCTCTGCACACTGCAAAACAAAAAGAGGGTATCGAGATCTAGGTTAATTCCTCTAAAGGCTGGGTCTAATTAGGAGACAAAGAACTCAAAAAAATACTGTTTATCTTATTTTATTTTGGAAAACACGTACCTTGAAGATTGCACTGGCACAATGCATTTGTAGCTCATCATTGTCACTACTTAGGTTTTTAACCAAATCCTTAATCATGCCCTCAGTCTGAATGGCAATCCTGTAGCTCTCCTGTAGTGACACAACAATAAACAGGCCGCATGAACAACATGAACTAATCTATAACTGTGTTGCATATGTACTTCTACCATATTATATTTTTCTCATCCATTTCAAATGGTAAGTATCATACTTTAATATTTTATATTTTTACTTAAATATTTCACAAGTTTGTACACATAATTTTACTTCTTTTTTATTTTTTATGTGCCAGTTTCATTAAGAATTTTCTTATTGTCAACAAATCCTATGCTAGTCCACCTCTTGAGACTTAGTTTGTTTGTGGTAGTCAGCCCAAAGACAATTTTGACTCTTTTGAAGATGCAAATGTTTACAGGGAGGTTCATCTTCACAAATGCAGTTTAATTTTTTATGTCTGAATTATGTCTTAAAACAGCTGGGCACTGTAGTTTGTAGCAAACAAGAATGAGTTTGTGTATTTGTTAGGAACTAATTTCAGCTGC
Organism: Lepomis gibbosus; assembly: GCA_029875015.1. Classification (NCBI taxonomy): domain Eukaryota; kingdom Metazoa; phylum Chordata; class Actinopteri; order Centrarchiformes; family Centrarchidae; genus Lepomis; species Lepomis gibbosus. The sequence continues at coordinate 17,846 of JAPMOB010236105.1, forward strand.
AGATTAAGACAAGTTTGTTGTTTGTTTTAATGTCATACAGAATCAGACGTGTAGGTTTTATCACAACAACTTGTGCCACATTAAGTACAACATACAGTATGTAGCCCCCCTCACCTCTGAGGCACACTCCTGCAGGGTGCCCACCACAGGAATAAGCATGTTCTCATGTGGAGACTTCAGCAGGCGCCCTAGCAGAGGGATACCTCCGGCTTTACGGATGGCCTCCTTGTTCTTGGTACTCTTACTGCAGCTCCACAGTGCCAGAGCCCCACAGCGAGCCACCTCTACATCCTTCTCCTGGTTTGCAGTCAGGTTGGCTAAATTAGGGACACAGTCCAGCAGCTTCACCTGAACAAAGAGACAAGAAACCCAATTTACAAGTGGATAAACACAAACATGAAAATATGTGAAAACAAGCAGACAGACCACACATGTTTAAGCAGAAAACTTCCATGCACACATTTACACAAACTCAATGAACTTGACATAAATTCAAGGACTTTAAAAATTTTGCTTGCAGAGTTGGGGTGATAATGGATGGTTCCAGATGGGAATAGCAAGTTGTTGGCTGTGATTAAGGGTGTAATTAAAATTCTATTACCACTGGGTCTGTGAGGATGAAAAAGCCAGAGATGCTAGGAGTGGAAAACTGTCAGGATAGATGTTGATGTTAGGCCTGAAAAGCCCAGTGTGACGGTTTATGGCCATCATTCAGTGTTCTAATCCATAGTTCCTGGCCAGTGAGACAGAGCAGGCAAAGCTATTACACACAGCATAGTTCAAAGGTGGTCTCGTAGCATAGCGTGAAATTAATCTCCCTCTGTGAGTGACTTGCACATGAGAACATCCGATTTGGGGCTGAGGAAAATATACAAGGCATGGAGGCTTTAATCACAGGTTGCTCTGTCAACAAACATGAATGCAGGTCAGAGGATGTAGGGAATACTCTATCTGTTATAGCCAGGCACCCACGCTGCTGTTTTCAAAGACAGGGAGAAAAAGAATGGATGGGCCACTAGCTGCTATTTGCATACAGTGTGAAAAGGGCATGAATGAGGGATTTAAAATCATGAAAACTTACTTCAGCAATGTCTGGATATGTGTGTTACACTTTAAACAGAAACGTAATGGTAATATGCAAATCACAGTGGAATAAGATCCATTTTTTTTCCACTAACCTGAATTTACATTTTCCGTGCTTATACTAACCAGTTTTTTGATGCCGCCATATTGCCTGACGGTTCTCCTTGCTCTGCAGAACCTGGCTACGTTGGCGACGGTCTCAGCAGCTAAGGCCTTGAGGTCCTTGACTGGAGAGTCCAGGATCCTTACGATGCTCTGCAGGCCTCCCATGTCAACAATGGCTCGACGGATTTGCACATTGTGACTTATCTTTCTCAGGATTTTTAGAGATCCAATCTAAAAACATATAATAATATATATAGGCTCAGTATGATATTTTAAAAATGATAGGTTTGTTTTATAGGTTTGTTTTATAGAAACAACATGAAGCTTCTATCTGTCCTAAAAATACATAGAGCGATATCTAGTAGCCAAATATCACCCACATTTCTACTAAAAATAGACAGGACAAAAAGCTGTAGTAAAATTGGGTTAAAAAGAACCCACATCATTAGGCACATCAGAGAATAATTGCTACCCTGTGTCTTTAAAGGCACGCTCTCTACCCAGCACTAGTGTTTCTGTAACTAAAACACAGGCTGGCACACACGGCCGGCTCTGTTTATGCCTGCAGGCCATCCAGGTCCAGCTTTGGCACAGCTACTCACTTTGCATTTGACTTCATCTGTATCCAGCAAGTTAATGAGGACTTCAAGGCCACCTACATCCCGGATGGCCAGTTGGCACGTCTCCTGCATCAAATTAAAGTCCATCATGGCGCACAAAGTGAGCACAGTGGCCGTCTGGTCGCCTCCCTGAAATAATAACGCCAAACATGAATGAAATGAAAAAGGGAGACAAAAAGGAAGACAATTAAGAGGAGAAAACATTAAGCTCTCTCACCCTCCTCCTTTCTGCTACTTCCCCCCGTAACACCACTCCCGCTGGGGTTGTTTTGTCAATACCACAACATGGTAAGTGTTTTGCTTTGTGGTGGTAAATACAGATGGAGAGAAATTATTTATAATTATTTACACTGAGATCTGACAACAGTGCCAAGCCCAGAAACCTTTAGACATTGCGCCTAAGATAAAAAAGAGCACTAATAGTACTGAAACTCTGAAATTAAAAAGCACAATATGTTCTGACAGTTCCTATATACTCACATTTTAGACCTGCACCCCAGCAATTAGCAGCTTAGCATTACTAAGTGCTTTAAGGGGGAAATCTGTTCTTTGATTAAATTCAAGCCCTTCTTCACACATGGGGCATAAAACTGATTAGGTTTTATTGCCACTTAACTACGTGTCCACTAAAAAATAAAGAAGGCATGTGTGGTCACATCTTCGCATGTGCAGCAGTGGCAGAACCTGAACCTGAACTTTAGTGTCTTAGAGTTGGTGCTTTGAGATGGTTAAAATACCATCCAGGAAGGCAACAATGGTGTTTTATATACTATTATATTTAGTCTGTATCATGTGCAATTGCATAACAAACTAAATAGGTTTGTTGACATGCAATGGTTTATATAATGAGAAGGGGAAAAAAATCAGCAGTCACATAAAACAGAAGCTCGTGGCACGAAAATGCAACAGTTAGCTGATGTAATACTAGACAAGCTACATGGCTTTGATATGTGACACTGGAATGTCCAGTCCAAAATCTCCTGGCAACTGAACAATCAAATATCATTCCTTTTTTGCAGTGGTTTAAATGTGCCACAGATTCTCATCTTGTGGTTTCTACCGTTCCAGGCTTCGTAAGCCTTTATTAGTTGCACACTTCCCAAACAATTTGAGACTTCAGGACCATGCTAAATACATTATTTCAACCAAACATAAGAATGTAACATGTCCTGCTATCAGCTGCCCCTATAAGAAGAAAATAGCCTATCACTATATAGAAGGCTAGGGCAGTAATCTGTTTCATGCAGCTGTTGGAGGGGCCGACTCATCAGTGTAGGCCAATGCCACGGTCTCAAATGGTGTTTGATCATATCTCCCTCACAAAGCATTGCTCTGACACAGCAGGATAACGGCACATATGTTCTCCATATCATGATGCTACCCTAAATGTGAACCATTTGCCCATTAACAGCAGTGGATCTACTGCTTCCTTTGTCTCGTCCATTCTCACTCTTCAAAGAATTCGGCAGGCGAGGTTCGTACCTTGTAAAAACAACAAAAAGCTATGTTTAGGAGTGATAGCTGGGAGAACAGAAAACAGATCATGTGCTTTCATTTTTGTTAGCTTTGGTCTTGAAGTGTTGTCGACATTCTTTAAAACACTGACAACATCTGACAATCTTTTATGGTGAAAGTTCTTTGACTATCTGAGCATGATGGGGCAGATGTTCAAAGTGGAACCAATTCAACCAGTATTTGACCTCTGAACAAGAAATTCATTAGTAGTTTAATATGTGTTGGTGGAGATGTGTTTATGTATAACTTTGCGTAGATAGTGCATGCCATGACCAACTGACATGGCATTTCAATAAAAATTAAAGTTGCAAGGAGCGATGACCAGGCCCTTGCACTGTCACGCACATCAGGGCGTGCCACAACTGACGTGCAGTCGACGGAGGTCAGCTGATGCGAATATGCCGCTAAACAACACCGGTTGAATTATGAGTTATGTCCCAGTACATGAAGTGTGGAACACAACATGAAAATTTCACGTACATCACAAGCTTCAAAAAGAATCATCAATATCTTAAGTCTTTTCTGCCCAAATGTGATGTGGATGTGATCAACCTGCTAGGAGAAGTATATTACAGCACTGAATGTGTTGTTTCCTATTAGTAGGTGGCGCAATGACGATGAATACTGGCATATAAATGTCTTCAGGGTGTCATAAGTTTGGTAAAGATTTGACCATGTACAGTCAAGTGACAACAACTTCTTGTTTCATTACAAACCACAGATTTTCGATGCCACGTCACGGACATGACCTTCAGCGAAAACTCAATTAGCATCTGCTGTGTCTTTAGATTGCACTGCAAATATTTGAAGTCGATCTGATTAACTTTGTAGAAAGAGTTCAATAGTGTGGAGCCTGTAAAATGACAAAAAATGCCCTACAATTGTATTTTCAATTCAAAATAAAAAGCGCAGGGGCTCCATCATTTAAATTCTAGAGGAGCCATTTTGCCACCCCCATGTGAGACATTTTTGCCACTTGTGACGTCCGCAAAGTTTCTTGAGTTTTCGAGCCCATTTAGCCCCTCAAAATGTGATTCATTTGGTGGACAACAAAGAAGAAGAAGACGGTTCATGCTCTAAATATGTAATACCAATACTAAGTTAATTTTCTCTTAATACAGGAGGTATTAGGGTGTATAACCTGTGACGTGTTCCATTTAGTCCTTTAAAACCCCAATGAGCTTTCACCAGCCAAGACATCTGCTAATGCTACCAGCAGTGATGAATGTCTTGGTAAAGTTCACTCAATCGAAAACAAAAGTCAGGCTAGCAGCTCTGTACTCTGTGCTTTGTGCTAAATGCTATCATCAGAATGCTAAAATGCTCACAGCGTGCTGGTGTTTAGCAAATTCACGCTATTTCACTGGCAAAGTAAAAACGTTTGTCAGCCATATACCTACTCAGGGGGTCAAGAATGTCATGGCAATCTATCCAATAGTCCACAGTCAGACAGATTGACAGACCCATGCAGTGAATGTAGATAAAAAAAATACATATATATCATAATGCTGAAAGGAAGGTTAAAATTAAGGGCAACCTCTGTGACTTGGAGAACCTACACAGATACAAATCATAATACAAAACACAAAGGTCAAAAGAAGTGACAGAAAATCTGTAAAACTGCAGGTGTCACCACCTGAGCGACTACATAGCTGATGCCTTTACTCTACTGAATGGACTTCTTATACTAGTCTGGTTCCTCTGGAGCAGCAGATTGGATCCTGCAGACACAGACTGTCCTGCCTGAGCTATTCAAGACCTATAAATCACAGCAGTAAGTATGTAGAAGCAGCGATGGGGTTAATAGGGCTTTTTAAAACAGTTTTGTTGTGTTTATTTTGTACTTGAGTATGCATATTGAGTAGTGCTCAGGGTAGAGCATTAGTGTAAGAGAGAAGTAGCGGGTCTTGGCATTGGTCGAGCCTTAGAGGATGCATGAGGTTTCATACTCTGCAGTCTACATCAGACTAAGGGAAGGCTACTAATGACAAGAACAAACCCAAAATCCTGCTCTGTACTGTAGAGACAGAATGAATGATTACTGGTTGATTCCTGCATCATATTTGACATAGGATCTCCTATAACATAAAATTTGATAACTTAATAGGCCTTTCTGTCATAAAATGAGTGCAGTGCACGCTGAGTAAATGTCTAGTCTTTGAATTGTTAAGTACTTTAAATCAAGAGAATTAAATGATGCAATTATTCTTGTAAATAAATTGTGCAGATTAGACACGTTGTAAATGTATTACAGGCAGTAAATGTAATGTTTTAATTGAGTGCTGTAATTATTAAAAAAGCATCATAAACACTTAACTAGTACATAATTAGCTACAAATTCACCGCTTGAAAATTGATTGATTGATATTGGCTCATGTACACTGGAGACAGGATTAGTTTTAGTGTGGCAATTAGTAGAATGGTTCTCATGAGAGAAGCGCAGGGCAGTAGTACTGTGACTGCCCAGCAGAGGGGGAGCAACCTTAATGAGGGCTGAAAACAAAACCATGTGTGTCAAGCACTTTACTACTTAAACTAAACTTACCATACTAGAAACAACTTTTTAAAGCTATTGAAAAAGACACTTTTTAAAATCTGTGTGGTGACTTATCCTTTCATTGTGACAGCTCAGAAAAGATGAAAAAAATCTACCATCCGAGAGGTAAATAAATAAATGATCAATATTATAAAAAGTAAATTATGAAAATGTTAAAACACACAATATTCAAATGTTTATATGTTAACTAGTAACATATTGTATATCAGACAGAATATTTATATCTATGAAAATATGAAAATTGTTTTATGTTTAGAAAGCCACAGGCCAACCTAACTGATAGCAGCTGGTGATTTTTTTTGTTTATTTAAACAGAGAAAATATTTTATGGCTTGGTTAATAAACTTAGCATGTGAAGTTATTCAGTCCTGAGTAGAAAAACAACACCTTATTCTTTTTGGTCAAGTTGTTATTTAGCTTGTCTTAGCTTGTTTCTAGTCTGGCTTCCACAAGTTATTAAATGTCTATATGCTGCACATATAACTATATATGATACAGGCTACAAATATATAAATCCTTAAATAGAAATATCAATAAAATGTTTGCTTATACCATAGCACTGATGCATAATATTCTGGGATAAGGAACGTGAATTATTTTAAAACTCGTTTTCCATGTCAGTGTGCTACATCATCTCTTAAACACACATACTGTATAAACCCATGCATGCTAGACACGCAAACTCCATTCTGGATTTTGTGAGAGACTATGTAACCCGTTTTACAGGCACAGATCTCCAGTCATACAAGTACAAAAACAAACACACTGGAACCCCAGGTAAATATTCCTACATAAATATAATTAAAACACAAAACAGAACATCCATGTGTCGCTTTATAAAAGTGTTAAACTTCCTAGAGTACAAACGGCTGTCTATAGTGCAAAGGAAAAGGGGAGGGGTGGATCTCCCCCTAAAATAAAACAGATATTTAACTTGGCTCAAGGTAAGTTTCAGCGTCTGAGCGTCTGATGGTAATGATATTATAAAATGACTACTGGACAAACCCCATAAATAACTGTGCTATGTGGTTTCCAGACAGATAGAAAGCTGGGACATGTTGGTTACTGCAGTGCTGCATCTTGTTGAAAAAAGAAACACACACACAACCCTAAAGCTCATGCCACAATCCCGCTAAATAGTACAAAATAAACAGACCAGTGAGTTCTTTTTACCTGAACTTTCATATCATTTCCATCTTCTTTTTCCTTTCTGGGACAGAGTAGCAGCCTGCTTTTAGAGTGGGAATTTCCTTCTATTATGTTCTCTTTTGCTAAGCTATAAATATCTACCTACAGTTGAACTTTACAGCAGTGTTTTCTATAAAAGATTTACTCGGTTGCACTGTGAACGATCTTATTTAGCACCAAGCCACAGAACACAAATCTGTTGATAGCATCAAGAAATACCATACTGTGTTAAAATATGTCATGTAGACTATTATTACACATTGAAATAACATTAATTGAATTAATTCTCTTAAAGTTGATGCAGCATTTACAGTAATTTACTAAATACAAAGGGACTGGTTTGCAACATGCAACAAAACAGATTCCTGTTAAAATAAAGTAAAAGGCTGTATTAATATAATTTGCCTGAATCATACTGTCCAGATAAATAGATAATAGGGACCACTGAGTGAGGTAGGGTAATCTCTGAAGTCAAGTGGTCGGAGGTTTTCCCAGCCAGTCTGGGTCATTGGCGTTTCTATCCTCTTTTCTTTTCCTTCCATGTTTTGACACATTAATAATCACCATATGCCCTGTCAGACCTATCACAGGCGCGCTTCATTTTTATGCTTCTGCGGTGTGGGCAAACAGTGCATACAGCTGCTGCCGTCAGACAGCTCTTTCCCCTGTGTCTTGGCTCACATGTGCAACCAAACAGGCCTGTGTCAGAAACTAGGAATCCACGAGCCAAGCCAACCACTTCAATAAGCATCTTCCTATAAAGCGCCGCTTTAAATGGGACCAATCTATTCTTTATTTCATCTGACATCCTCTTTTTTTACTGAGTGGCACCTTGATATGACTGAGGCAAAGCAGACACATGGGATTATGTGATTGGAAAATTACCTTTCGTGATACCAGCTATTTTCAATTCCCCTGCTCCTCTGTGACTAAATATTCTTTTCCATCCAAGGCAATTCTGAGAGATTTTTGAGATTTTCTTACTGATTCAGGACATTTGCGTGGATGACAGGAAAAGAGCATGGACGTTATTGTTTCCTGTCTGTTGTGGCCTGCCTTCACCATCAGTAGTATAGCTCTCTGTACACATCACTATTTTTGGTTGAAATCCATCAGAGGAAGGAAACAAGTGGTGTGCAGGGTAATGTTCCCGTACCTTGAGGTACTTGACCAGTTTCTGGATCTGCCAGTATTCAGAAGGCAGGTCTGTGTTACTCTCTGGACGGCGCTCTGGCTGCTCCTCCTCCTCCTCACTCTCAGATGAACTCTCACTGAAAGTGTCCACTGGCATGGCTCCTGCTGGGGTCTTACTGAACAGAAACAGCAGATAACGGTGCACTTATGACCTCAGATAACAATCTACAAAGAAATGGGGTAATGTAACTAGACAATACATAGCCAAACAAAATGGATGGAATATAATATCATGAAATCCCTTCCTGTGTTTTAAATGGAAAAACAGTCTGCTCATCCCACACAAGGAGACCCATTAAGGATTTTGAAATTCAAGTGTCAAGTTTGAACTTCCTGAGGATCTAAGCAGCAGGAAAATAAAGATTGAAATAATGTCATGGGAGGACTGGAGTCTTCATCATAAACAGAGCAAAGGATCTTGCTAGGCTTTTGATGCAAACAGAAACGCAGATGGCTTTTTAAAGTTGCCTGGGCCACTTGGAGAACTGTCTCATGAATATTGGGCACTGTGGAGCAATGAAATTTGGTACACATTCAAATTGGGCCGCTGAGAGACAGTTCCCATGTACGTACAAATAGCATTGCCAGGGGAGCGCATTATCAGAAGGAGCCTGCCGATATGAAGGAATGTTTTCCAGGAGGCAACATGATAAACAGCAAACAAGACCTTCACGAGGCTGCCAGGCCTACACACTGTCCTGGATGGTGTGCAGTCATCACTGTGAGTGAGTGAATGCATCCTGGGGTCTTATTGCATGTAAACTAACTAATAAGCAGTAAAGAATGCTACCAGTGAACAGTGGCTAGCATCAATGTATGAAGCTAGCAGCCTGTATTCATTAGCAGCATTAGCAGTATGGAGACAACTGAAGCAGATAGCCGCCAAGAGCCAGAAAAGGAAAAAGCTCTTACATAGGTTCTTGTTCAGTACAATGGCTAATAATGTATATTTGAAGGTTAAGTTTCCACTACAAATTTCACAACTGGTAAACAGTATTCAATTCTTCTTATCAGAAAGAAGCTGTCTTAATTCAGGAGACTTACACTTTCTGGGAGGACAGGCGTCCAGGTAAAGAGGACATAGAGAATTCTGCTTTCATCTTGCTCTTGGCTCCTGGTCCCAGCTTTTTCTTCTTTATTTCACCAGACTTCTCCTCTCCAGAGCTCTTACTGGGTTTCTTTTCCTCTGCTTTACTATAATGATGTGAAATAAGAGTCATTATGCCTGCTTCTATTTTGAAAATGGTTATTTTTCTAACATAATCATTATTTAACAATTCGAGACAAGGGTTCAGCTGGCATGTCTTTTTTTTTTGCAGTCGAGATACTTTTATCCTGAGCCAGTTTCTCCTCAAATGGGTATAGTTATCACAAGGTACAGCTGCAACAGCTCAGCCCTTGCTAGATCTATTTATCAATCAAAGACCATGTGTGATAGATCTTTTTGGGACTTTTTTCCCAAGAGTTCTGTCTGTAAAAGGGTTTCCACAATGTGAAAGTATATATTAACTCAGATCTTTGTGTAATCAGGAATATTTGCACTTGCTCTAAAATTTATAAACCATATAACCATCTCTTTATAATGTGTGACTGCTGGCAGACACACTGAGCACATGTGATGGGCGCTTGGCATCACTGTCATCTAAAGCTCATCTCCTCAACAAGAGGGATCCCCGTCACGCACATTATGTGGTTGCCTGAAGATATTTTTAGGACATCTTGAGAGAGGAATTATCACATACCCACATGGAGACATGAGACCAAGATTCTTCCATCTTGGACATGGCTCATATTTCTTCTTGCCGCCTGCCTTGTTCGGCGTATGCTGTTGTCTCGCCTCCTCATGCACATTCTTTTCCTGTTGCTCGTAAGACCTCTGGGGTTGGCCTTGTTCCTCCGCATCAACCAATTCCACATGCTGGATCCTTTGTGTTGATGGAAGTTCTTGAACTGCAAAATGCTGTTGGTAGGAGGAAAAGACAAAGGCTGGAGTGAGGAAAAAAGACCTCTTTCAATTAGCACCAAAATTCTAGTGGTGAGATGTACAATAAATTTCATTTGTAAAACCATATGTGCTCTGATTGTAAATTTCCTTCTAATGTTCACTTGTGCTTCTTGTGACATTTTCAATCCAGATGACATGTTGCATCTCTCTTCATTTTTTGAGCCACCTAACATATTAATGTCTGACAATGTGTCTTTCTTGAAATATGGAATAAAATAACTCTTTCCCAATGGTTTACACAAAAGAGGTCCCCCTCTGTTAATTGGCTGAATAATATCAAAAAGTTTATTGTTTCTGTACATTCCATCACCTAAAACCTTGCAGCTTGGCACAGACAAAATAACGCCTTTGTGTCACAGTTATTCAGTTATGATTTTTTTTCTTTTAAAGTTTTGAAGGTCTTTATACCAAACTTTACAACCTATATATGAATGCCAATAAGACACATATGAATGGTGTGCAAGCCGGAGAGTTTTTAATCACAGACACCTGCTCTGCAGAAATACCTCAGACTGTCATTGTTTGTTAGGGCCTCAACATTTTCAAGGGCAGGGGAAAAAAATTAAGATGTATTTCTTGTGTTCACTCACAGGCTGGAGCCAAGCATGCAAAATCACTTTTAGGACTTGTTTTCCATAAAACACAAAGTGACCTGCTATTGGAAACATACAAGTCAATTCACCCAACCACAGAGCCACAGTCTGACTTTATTAGGCTAACCAACCTACTTTACTTCTGTTATATGTGAAATGGACAACGTCCATATGCATACACACAGAAGGGAACACTCCAAATTCCTTGTTATGCAACAGTAAAAGGTCCTATTACAGGTGTCTTTCTGCATCTGAAAACACTACAGGCCTGGAGACAAATGCTGTGTTCAGCAGGACTGAGCCTGCGGTTCTAAACTCAAAATATTTTTTTAATAGCGGGTGACATTCAATCATTAGCACTTTTCATATTTCTCTATGTGTCTTTTTTTCCAAGCACTTTACTACTAAAACATAAACTCCAACTATTTGCATGTGTTTGGGGGAGACTTGTGTGTAATTACTTGATCCACACTGATGGAAAACCGGCAGGGCAGCAAATCTGAAGCCATTGGCCATAAAAACATCTGTTAGTGGCAAGATTCAGGCAGTCTCTACTGACTGATTATGACAGTGAGGCAGTCTATATTCATTTCAGGATGTGAATAACGAAAACAAATCTACAACCCAGGGAGGTTTTGCTTTTCAGTGAGCGTCTTGTGCATGCAAATACACAGCATGTCCAATTTCCAATCACACTGTGATGTCAAAACGAATCCACAACACTGAATAGAGATGGCGAGTCTGCTTCCTCCCTGTGTTGCAGCCCTCGTCTCCTTTGGCTGCCTCTGCTCATTTGATTGAGGCTGTCTGATCTAATAGAACTGTTAAAAAAAAGACCTGCTTCCTCACATTGGAAACAAGCAGATATGTTTGGAGATTAGGTGTTGTTATCTTTGGCTATCGACTTCCACGTTTGGGCTCTCCACGTTGCAATCAGGGAACTGAGTCAGGGCTATGCAAGATTGTGTTTCTGACAGACACTACTATTGCTCACTCAAATTAAAACGGAAATGGATCATGTCCACAAGAATGACTGCAATTACTTAATATCTCAGACATAGGATGCATATTGCACAATGTGATTGCTGACAGCAATCAATCGAATGAGTATTTAAAGCAATGTGTTTTTAAGTTGACCGCATCATATGAAGGTGATTACCTCAAGTAGAGGCAGAGAAAATGTTCAGCAGTCATAGTGAAACTAAAGTTAGAGGACACTGAGAGGCACATATCAAAGGAGTTAAAGAATCCAGAAGAAAAAGACCTTGACAATGATTTGTGCCTCCACAAACTCGTTCACAGTCATTTTTACTGCAGCTGTCCATCATTTTTAGATCGTTCAGACTCAAGGCATCACTCTTCACACAGGACTCATAAAACATAAAAGCCTGAATGTCTTTTTTTACACGGTTCAGCCTGGCACTACTCAATGGTTTACTAAAGTCTTCACTTCCAGTTTACTATATCACCTACTTTAAAGAAGTCACATGGACCAATCGAATCTGCACAGATAGAAATCAAGTGCTATTGTACTGTGTATGCTAAACAGTGCAGTCTTAGTATAATTTTATTTTAACAAGCCTAAGGCTGTGTCCAAAATCACTCCCTCATTTATGCATTTACTACTTTTGATATACTAGACACTCGATAGTTTACTCTTCAGAGTATTTTAACGTGTACCAAAAGCAAAGCATTGCAGGATTGTTACAAAGAAGTAGTAGCACATGCTATGAACACTTCGTTTTCTTTCCATTATGGGAATTTTTGACAATCAAATACAATGGTGGAGAGTAGATACAGTGCTCTTTGTAGTAAATAGGCAGTGATGATATTGTTCTGAATCATATTTACACTTTATTTTGCTGAGAATTACATCATAACAAACACAAACCTACACAATATTTTTTTAAGTAATATACTTATTTCCTTTGCCGCTTTTAAGAAATAGAATCGATGTCTACACAAAGAAGGCAGTGAACAGTAAGTGGTCTTTAAAGGCTTTGACGAGCCTGTGATGATGCCATATTGTGAGTGAGGAAAAAAAAGATAATATTTCAAATGATTAACAGATTTTTGGGTTCAGCTGGAATTTATTATTGAGGCAATTTGTCATGTCATCAAATTACTAAAACAGGAAATAGCACTGCAGAATAAATCATGCATATTTCAATTTGTGGAAATGAGTGTGTGTGTGTGTGTGTGTGTGTGTGTGTGTGTGTGTGTGTGAGTGGGAGTCTTTGTGTTTATGTTTGCCTGTCTAAGAGTGTGTATGTTGTGGGGGTGGATGGTAGGTGGGATGGGTCCGTGCTGTTTTGATGTCGGAGCACAGAGGAGGTCGATTCAGAAATTTTTCATCACAGTGACAACCAGACACTAGCTCACTAGCGTGGAACAGCGCAGACACTGATTACACAATCCTAACTCTGTTTACGAATATGAGTCACTAAGCATCAGGAATAAAAATCAGAGGTTTAGAGAGAAGGACCTTGTTCATGGGATGCATTTTAACACCCACACATATTTGCTTTTTAGAGCAAAAATTCAATGCTACAAAAATGAGGTCTTAATGTGTTGATGATAATTAACTGTACCTGCTCGTTTATGTTCTCAGCAAAATGTGGAGATCTGCTCTTCAGAAGTGTTACCAGGTCTTTGTACATATCACTTGTTCGCTCATAGCCACTCTCCTCCCCCTCTTGTTTTATGCACTGTGAAAACAAAGTGAAAAACAGCTTCATTAATTCTAAAAACCACAATTATAATGTGACCCACATGTCCGCTGGAATAGCTGAGTTTAGAAAGCGCAGAGTATCTACAGGCACCTCAAAGAGGAAGTGTAAAACCATGTAAACCGCTAAATTAGGTTTAAGACACTACTGCTCTTTGAGGTTTCATTTGCATCAGTGCCACCCATTCAGTTTAAGGTTGCAGTTTTTTCACCTTGGACGAACCATTTCCAGGTGAAGAAACAGAGGCAGGAAACCTATGGCTTGTCAGCTAAGTCAGGGGAGGAGTGAAAGGTGCTGCAGCATGCAAAACCCTCTCTTAGAAATGATTGCAAACACATTTGGCTAGTGTATGGAAACTCTCTATACAACTCTCTATACAACCGTATACTTAGGGTCACTGATATGTTTTTTTGACCATACAAATATTTGTCAACATAACGGAAAACTTTTTGTTAGATTTGATTTTAAATTTTAGATTTTATTTGCCATTTGCACATCATCAGAACACATTAGTATCATTACCACTGTGCTGTACGTTTTGTTACTGGGAGTGCATATTTTGTAGACCACTGTGCTTTGTTAAATACCCGCCACTTCTAGCTGGATTAATGTACAGAGGGACTGAAGTGTCAGAGTGATTACGCTTGGTGAAGTCAAGTCAGTTTTAAAATATCTGAAAAATAGCACTCTTGGTAAATGCCTTTGTTACTAAATGTATTGTTTTTAACTTTATTTTGATAGTTTTGAAAACTCAATTCTTAACTTTAAGCATATTTACTCCATACTGTACTCTTTTGTAGCATGGGACAGTTGTTTTAGTTGGCCAGGTCTCTCTTAAAAAAAGACATTTTAATGGAAATCAATCAGAGAATGACAGCTGCTTCAAATCCTGTGTTTTCAATTTTGGTGGTCTGGAGTTTGTTTAAATTAGGATCACAGATTTTACCTTTAACTTGTGTTCTGAAATGTCTCATCATTAGAGATATGAACACCAGATTAATATACTGCAGGAACGATGTAATGTTTGGTAAGTACTGAATATTATACTGGTCACCACTGTGTGGCTCCTTCAGTAATTTATTTAGCTGACTCAATGACTCACCATGTTTCCCTACCTTTTCTGGAATACATGCTGGGATATATATGAGGTGTAGAAAATAGATAATATATACAGAATATAAATTCTGTTGATGGATAATTCAGATAATCTTACAGAACAGACAACTGTGTTCTGTGATGTTGGTAAGATTGACATTGTGATAGTTGCTGGAGAGCAGAATATGCACGGTAACTACATTTGGTAAGGTCTACATCATACATTCAAGATTTATGATTGAAGAACTGTACTAAAGGAACGCAGAATAAACCTTTTTTAAATCACTGGACCACTACATACCGAACAAACAGAGGTAAATTTGCTGCCACTTAACTGACTGTAAAATGATGAATTGGTATATTATAAATTATTTGCCAAGTAACCTCCCTGAAGATTTTCTCACACAGAAAAAGAAACAATATTACAATGGATGTTGCAGCTGATGTAGTCTTGTTTTCATCTTCCAAGTCTTACCCCATTGAGAAAAACTCCAGCGGTGCTGCAGGTGATGTAGAAGGTCTCAGTGTCACAAGGCTCAATAACAAGGTAACAAATCTCACCATGCACCTGTCTCCACGGAGGGGCGCGGCAGCCATTTGAAAATTCATAATCTAAAAAAGAAAAGCAGAAGAAAAAGTTCACAGTTGCAAAACTCTTGCAGCAAACTTCATACTATGTAATGCAGCCTCATGACAACTCACAAAAGGTTTGTCTCCAAAGGAAGAAGGCAACAGTAAAAAACAGTTGAGCAAAAAGAGAAATAAAGAGAAGAGAAATACTAAAAGCAAAGCCACATAAGGACACTATCATATTTAAAGGCAGGTTGGGAGATTATTTTCATACAAGGTGTCAAAGGCTTAGGCGTAATCACAGTATCATACCAGGTTAATTAGAAACCCTGATGGTATGCCATTCAATAATGTCAGAAATACAGAAACTCCTCTTTCTATTAAACTGATACAGAGATGCTGTATTGAGCTGAAGTATTGTAGTGTGCGATGGACGTACACTATAATACTGCCTGACTGCATTTACCTGCTGCTTACTTACTTTTGGTCAACCACAGATTCACTACACACACAAAAGGGAGTGACTCATCTGCGACTGAGAGTGGTTGAGATAACATAATAAACAAGAAAAATGCCTCTTCCCCTGTTCGGGAGTATTTTAAATTTAGTCCAGAAGATAAAGGTGAGCCAGTCAACGTGGACAAAGCTTTGTGCACATCATTGCCATTCAGCCCACTGATGTGTTGGTATCTACGGCAACAAGTGTCATGGGGTCCTCCAGCAAGAATATCTGGAAGAAGGCGCTTCTCTCTTCCTTATTCTATGGACATTATTGATATGGCATTTAAACGTAGCAAGACTTCTCTAAGTAGGCTAACTACATCTTAGACACACAGTACTCTAGGCTAGACAATGTCATCCATGCTACAGTTACTTCTATTTTTAATACACAAATACCAACATATATACCCTATGTAAGGAAGGTCTGAAAAAATAAATACCGCCAAAGCATAGGTGTCCATTCAGCCTGAGTAAAGAGGACACAGACTGCTATTCGGTGGCCACATGCTGCTAATTGCTACTGCAATGAAGAATTAAAAACATGCACTGACGAATGACTTGGTAAACTAAAATCTGACAGATATGACTTCCATGTCTTTTGTGGCAGCAGAACACAGGCTTTTTATGCTTTGGAATATCCAGCATTAGTGTTAATAGCAATCGCTTTCCTTGAAATTGAGTGAAATGTGGAGCTAATTCAAACCTGATGTGTATCGAACCGACTTCAACACCCTCTTTTCCCCTTCACTGCAGAACCGTTTCAACAACTCCACTTCATTCGTCACTGCGGTGCAGTCGAGCCTGACTTGTCTGTAATGAAAATGTAGAAAAATAAAACAAAACAAACATTCAATTCACCTCATTCATTCATGGTTGCTTTTCTAAACCAACTGCCTATTCCAATCAAAAACAACCACATGTCACAGCAAAACTGGTTAGGTCTGAGTGTAAGAGGATCGCTGTGGCAGATGGATAGATAATTAGATTGAATGCATACAGAGCTGGAGACAGAAGAAGCACCTACCCAGTTACCTCTTTGAGGCACTTGCTGAGGAGCTGGTTATCTATATTTTGTAGCAAGAGGAACAGCTTAACCTTGACCTCTGAGTCCTTGATGTGGTCTTCCTCTTTCACTTTGTCTACCAGACGTAGTAAATCAGTAAGGTCATCTTCTTTCTCCAGGATGCTGACAAAATTCTGACCGAGAATCTTAACCACGGGTTCTCTATTTTCTGAAAAAAAAACAGGTCATCTTCAAATTCAGAGGCTGATCACACTGTTTCTGAAAATGCAAGTTGGAATTTTTAACTAACAATACAGCAGGCCTTAAGTGTACTGGATTTTTTCTAGACACATTTCTATAGAAAATATATTTATGTAAGGAATTACCAATGGTAGCATAATTGTGTGGTTGTAGAGAATAAATAGGATAACCAACAAAATAAGTGGCAAGAATACATGGAATACATAGTAGATTCAAATCTCATCCTGGGGTCATCGTCATCATGCTTACCTTCTAGACATTTTCGAACCTCCTCCAGCCTCTTATCATCTGCCAAATGAACTAGTTTAGAGAGGTGGCTGAAGCTGCGAACATAAACAGCAGGAGGGGAGAGCTGCAACAATGGATGCCCTCCACTGTCTTTCTCGTGAGACTGTACATCTGAGTCACTAAGAAGAAAGGAAAACCAAAGAACTTCCAATACTTTATACCTATTATGGTTCGTTTTTTTATAACATTATAAATGCCAACATAAGATCTGAGTCTATATTTTTGTTTTTGTATTTCTGTTTCCCAGATACGAGATACAAAGCTTACTGCACACTGAAAGTAGACCAGAACTTCTGATGAAATAAAATGGAATGTACTCAGTCTAACTGAAGCTGAAAAACTAATTAATTATAGCCTACTGCTTTGAGTATAGCCAAGGTAAAATACATTTGGACACCACGGTGACAGCATATCCTGCATAGACACGTAATCCTGAAAACACTGGCCAGCCAACTGCCTGCCGCATGATTAGACCAACCTGATGTCATAGTCTGTTTTGAAATCAGATGCCACTAAAGTGGTACTCCACTGCAGCGGCTCCTCAAACACATGCTCTGCCTCTTGTGGATGTTGGGAGCTGAACTGCTCCACAAAGTGCAGGATTTCTTTCAACAACGACTCATTCATTGGCGTGACTTCCAGTTTGCCAGAGCTGGTCCACTGGGCTGCCCTGGTCAGTGATACCCCCATAGCTCCCGCTGCGATATTCTAAAACTAAAAATGAAGAACAACACTATCTTAAACAGTGTTTGGATCATAAGGGTTCACCATGATGTTTGACTTTACTGTAATTCACATTTTTGTCAACCTTGGGTTTGGAGTCCCATGTGGAGATATTAAGAACCGGCCATATAAGATTTTTTAAGACATTTGTTTGTGAAGTTTTTGAGAGATGAAAAAATCAGACAATTAATTGTCAATATCTTTGGGTTTAGGACTGTTGGTCAGACAAAACAAACAGTCTGAAGATGTCTCATTAAGTGTAAGGGAATTGTGATGGGTTATTCATTTTTATTTATTTTTACTATTTTCTGACATTTTATAGCTGAAATTACTAATTGAGAAAATAACCTTCTGATTAATGAAATAAAATAATGAAAGGTATTGCTAGCCCTAATATATTTCCAATCAAAATTAAAACCGCTATGTTTAACGTGTGGAACTGATACTTAAAACATAAAATGCTTACTCCAAGACTTTAAACATACAATTTTAAAAAGCAGGTCATACTAACATTCTGTGATCACGTATTTAACATAAACACTGCTAAAGTCATGAGTGGTTTGAGATCTTCAAAAGCAAGTAAGTTACCAAGCACCTGAAAGCTAATTCTAGCAAAATGCTAAACTTTCCAGTAACGACAATAACGTTACTGGAAAACTAACGTTAGCAGATTTTCTAAAGCAATTCCAGCACTCGCGTTTTGTGTTAACGTTAAGTTAGCTCCAATAAGCGTATTAACCTGCATTTAAAGCATTACTATAATTTTATTTTAAACTAACGTTAACTGTTACGTTAACTTATGTTGTGTATAATTTATAGTGCTCGGTAACTTACGTTTAACGTAAGAGTCAGTTAACGTTATTTTCTGTATTTTATTTTACCTTTTCTAGTAATACAGTTTTAATATTGGATAACATACTTGCTGTGTTGTCAAGTTTTCTTCACATCAATTTCGACGTTTAGATACACTGACTAGCGTTAACTAACGTTATGCTAACGCTAACGTTAACAATAACGTTAATTAAGTTAACGCGAACGTTATAGTTCTGCTAGGAAAGCTGTTAGTGTTAACTTCATTAAGGTTAGTGACATGAGCCTAACTTCAACCATCAACAAAACACGTTTCATGTTTTTACCATGATTTGTTATGTCTACACATATACGTAAGAGCAAACTTACCGTGAATTTCAAGTTTCTTTTCTATTTCAAAACTTTCACAGACAGTTTGCTATTAACGGTATCCATGGAAACCACACGCTCCCTCCCCCTGCCGTAGCTTTCCCCTTTGGTTGCTATGACACCGCCAAACACAACGGAACGCGAGTTGGGTCAAAAATGACCAAACCCAAAATTTGAAGTGACAAAAACATAAACATAACCAAACATACAATGACGACAGTGCAATCTAATGCAACGCACACCATAAGCTCTGCCATTAACATGCTGCACAGTGTGTCTTTGTCGGAAAATCTGAATACTGATTGTATTTTCACATGTTCATACAATATCTGTAGTGAAATGCAGGGTGTATATACTCCTGAGGCTAAATGAAAATAATTAGGTGGTCCTGTGAAGGTATTGTCACATTTAGTCTTCCACTACAAGGACAATCATTTTCTTAGGCATCTGACAGTAAAGACATTGAAATTTATGCCTTCTTGCAGCACGCCTAAGGCACGCTCACACAGAAGAGCAGAGACCCTGGGCATCTTTTGGCGAAAGGTCTCTTTAGTGTTCTAAGTATTTATAACTGTGACGTTACTTGCCTACCGACTGTATGATGTTAGTATCTCAATGACCATTCCACAGTTCCATTGAACAAGCATGAAAAACATTGTTTACAACCTTTACAATAAAGGTCTGTAAAATTTGTGCCTTAAAATCCATTTCTTTTTTTTTTGCTGAGTTTATGTTTGCTAACAGCAGTTGCAGTCTGTCTGTGTGAAGTCTAAAATGTCAAGTCAAATGTTTTTATAATAATAAAATCCCTGTATGCTTTCCTTTTAGAGTGTCCACAAGACCACATATTTGAGAGCCTATTTCCTCTCTCACTACTGGTTTGGCACTGTCCTGCAGACAAACATTATAGTGAAAACAGTCTATTTGGGTGGAATTTTTTTTGTTTAGACACAGCAAGTTCACTCAGTTCAAAGTTAATAGTCAATCAACACAGGTATGCCTTATTCTTCACATAGAGATGCAAAAGTAAGTGGAAAAGCAACTCAGAACACACTCCCTTAATGAGTGACATGAGACCAAAAGAGAAAGACACCGTCAGTAGATATGTAGGTAGGCAGCTTTTATGAGTTCAAACATGCTCTCAGACACATGATTCATAAATAAGGACATTCGAGGTGATTAAACATCCTTCTTCTTAAAGAACAAATTTATGTCCTTATTGTTTTGCAGCTGCTCAGCCATGATGTTGTCCTAAGGCTGAGTGAGAGAAGTGATACATCATGGCCAATGAAACCACTGATTTCCTCTGGTACTTGCCTTGTTTGGCACACTGTCCGCCAGGAATGCCAATGGCGCAGAGACCTATCCCTTTCAGCTTGGCGTGCATGGCGGCACAGCAGGTGGAACTACTTTGTCTCCTAAACCATTCGGGTAAGTTGGACTCGGTCTGCATGTAAATCAATCACCAAAGATCCCCCCCGGGGGGAGGAGAAGTAGTAGCTCATCTCTACTATCAAGAGAGATCATTCTGGATGTTGTTGTTGTTAGAAAAGTAGATTTATGAGTTCGCCTTCCTCTCCAGGTATTTTATTTGGAACAAGGGGGAAAGCTGTCTAAATTAAGAAGCACTGAGAATGTGCAACTGGGTGCTGGAGTTGGGGGGCTTAAAGCAATAGAGCTCAGACACAATGGTGTGCAAACTCAGACAGAGCTCAAGTTAAGTGTGTGCATCTGTGTGTGTCTGAAAGCCTGACTGTGAAGCAGTAAAAAAAAAAAAAAACAATGTGAAGAAGGATGGAAGACTAAAAGGGAAAAAGAAGATAGAAAAGCTGGACAAACGAGGGTCCTAATACATCTAACCCAGGGTCTCATTAGCAAGCCTAATTGCTGTTTGTTAAAAGGGATTAAATGAAACGCTCTTCACATCCTGGGTCTTTTACAAAGTAAAACAAACATGCTTCAAGCTCAGAAGCACCTGCTCGCTCTTAGATGTTCTTTGGCTAAAACTTAATACAGCATAATAAACACAACTGCTCTTTATGCTACTTCTCCGATGCTTGAGTTCAGTCACTGATTGAACTGCATGGAAACACACTGATGACACACACAGAAAGGTACTGCGGCCCGGCTTCTTGGACATCATGATTGCATCCGTTCACAGTGTGCCCAGCCTGCACAGCACTCCATTTAGATTAAATATACACAAAAACTGTGCGTGAGTAACAAGAGTGATGATGAGGAGGTGTGTGGACTACTGTTCCTTTTCCTGGTTTGAAGGGAGCTGGAGAGCGTATCTCCTGTATCCCCCCACACCCCCACCACCCCCGCTTTCAAGCCCAAAGAGCTCTGATGTTTTTACAGGCTTCGTGTCAAATCCAGTTTAACTCGTCTCTCTTGGCTGTGCGGTTGAAACAGAAAAGGAAAGGGGTGACACTGGTCATTGTAATGAGCACCTGTGAGATGTGTCGCACTAATCCATGTGAGGTTCTAAAATAGAGAACAGTAAAAGGGACTCTAACAAGAGGCTGTGACCACATCCCCTAGTTGTAAAAGGCTCCAGAATCATGTCTGTCATTTCCCATAACCCTCTGTGTTTTTAGGCACGCAGAATCAGGGGCAAGTGCTTTTAAATGGGATTTATCATGGGTGACTTGTGATGGACAAGAAGCTTGCAGACCTGTCATAAAATTTTCTTCCAAGGAACAGTTTATGGCACACATTTGGTACTTTAGTGTATTCTGGGTCACTTCAAACAAGGTTATCTTTATTTTTCCCATTTTTAATCTGACAGACAATGATTCAATCATTCTGTTTTTACAAGTAATTGCTTGGTTTATTGACTGTTTAAATAGGCACTAGTACAAGAGGCCATTGGAAAAATACATTAGGGCCCGCTCAAACTCTAAAGAATGATAACGGAAGCAAAGACAGCCGCGCCAAAGAAAACGGACCATAATTATTCCTAATACACACACTGCCTGAAGAATATCTCCATATTAATTGATCTTTGTATTATGCTGCCTATCAAAATAACCAAAAAAAATTCTCACTACATGAAAATTAATTAAGATCTGTTCTAAATGAGACTCAGAAAACAAAACCTGATACTGTTGAGAATTTGTTTTTTCAACTATACCATTGCTTGAGCTTCTTATGGACATAAACCTGCAATTGTGGTTTTCAAATACTGTGTACAGTATGTATTTCAAGTGACGATTGCTTGGTGCCAGTACTTTCTTTGGAGTGAATGGAGGCTTGTCAAATATAGAAGTAACACAAGATTTATGGCCATAGGGCTTCTGTGGGAAAAACAGTGACACAGTCTACATCTACATGACTTAAAACACATTTTGTTTATTTTGGTTGCAATTCTGCAAGGCAACACTTCTGCAAGGCTCCTTAAAATCCATGAGTTACTTTACAAAAGCTTTTATGTATTTCCAGAATGACCACATGTAACCACAAAACATATCTTAGAAAAAATCATATCACCGTGATCTTGAATATTCCCAGCATCTCTGACTGGCTGATATGGTGTTTTCTTTAAATCTGTAGGTTGTGATTTAATGTAAAAATAGAAAAACTAAAATGAAACCATGTTAACAACATGGATGTCATGAGCAGATTTAACACAGGAAATGGCTATGTGCTGCTTCAAGATGGAACACAATACATGTATGCATTTCACTTTGATTAAAGGTTAGTTAATTTATTGCTATGGAAAAATATTTTGTTGTTTGCATAGTTAATGGTAAATGGACTTTTGTGGTCTTCTGACCACTCAAAGCGCTTTGCAACACTTTTTTCAAATTGCCCCATTTAGGCCTACATACATTCATACACTTACAGCAGAGGCTGCCATGCAAGGTGTCAACTGGTCATCGGGAACGATACTAAGATAACCCCCACACACACAAACTCGCACACCAACGGCACAACCACTAGGAACAATTTGAGTTTCAGTATCTTATCAAAGGACACTTCAAGCTGGGAATTGCAACAGTGACCGTCAGATGACCAGCTCTACTACCTGAGCCACAGCCTCCCCAAGCACTTCAAAGACACTTTCATTCACTTTGACAGTGATGGTGCAGTGAAGGCACTGGAAGAAATGAATGAGAAAGAGCCGAAGGGAGAGCTGATTGAGATTTTTTTGCCAAGCCACAAGATCTGAAAAGTAGGAGCGCAAAACACAGAGACAAGCAGCCAAAACACAAATGACTATTACATAGCATGGTATGTATTTTAACCATGGATATCAAAAATCCATATTTCAAAATGTTAGAATATAACAACAAAGAATGTTTAATACAGAAATGTCGACCTGAGAAGAGCCTTTAATGTCTCAGTCTAACAAGTTCTTATTTGTCAGAAGACTGACATTAAAACCCACCACAAGGAGGGTAAGCCAGGTCATTGCTGAAAGGGCTGGCTGTTCACAGAGTGCCGTATCAAAGCATATTAATGGAAGGTTGACTGGAAGGTTGGAAGGAAAAGGTGCGCAAGCAGCAGGGATGACTGCAGACTTGAGAGGATTTTCAAGCAAAGCTGATTCAAGAACATGGGGGAGCTTCACAAGGACTGGACTAAGCCATCAAGAGCCACTACGCACAAACGGGTCAAGGAATTGGTCCACTTTGTTTTATCAAGTCAATGCAGTTGTCTAGCAGGGGATTTTAGAGCACTTCATGCTTCCATCTGCTGACAAGCTTTATGGAGATGCTGATGTCCTTTTTTAGCAGGACTTGGTTTTGACCCGCAGTGTCAAATACACTAGAAAGTGGTTTGCTGACCATGGTATTACTTAGCTCAATTAACCAGCCAACTTGCCTGACCTGAAACCCATAGAGAATCTATGGAGTACTGTCGGAAAATGACACCAGACCCAACAATACAGACGAGCTAAAGGATGCTATCAAAGCAACCTGGGCTTCCATAAAACCTCAGCAGAGCCACAGGCTGGTTGTGTCCATGCCACACCGCACTGATGCAGTAATTCATGCAAAAGGAGCCCTGGCCAAGTATTGAGTACGTAAATGTATCCTTTTCACAACTTTTCAACAGAAGGCCAACATTTCTGTATTATACATTCTTTATTCTAATATTGTAATATTTTAAGATGTGGATTTTTGATTCCCAAAAACTATAAGTCATAATCATCAAGATTAATATGTAATGAATCTAAAATATATAAAAGTTTCACTTGTTGACTTAAATTACGGGGAAAAACTTCAGTTTTTCATGACATTCTAATTTTCTGAGATGCACCTGCATACTGTTACAATCACAATATAGGTACCATGTTTTACATAGTCTAAAGCTGGTGATACACAGAACAACTTTTAGAGCAATGGTGCTGGGCAATGTTGCCATCAGTGGTAATGAGTAAATATTACTACCGTAATCCCTTTCCCCCACCACTCTGCCACCTGCCCCTCACCGCCGATATCCGATCAAAACATAGTCGGACTTGCCACCAGCAAGATTTCCCACCAAAGTTGCCACGTGTATCATCAGCTTAAGTCAGGCAGTCTGGTGAGCTCTGTTTATTAGCGCAGTATGTGAATCTGGCCTTGGTACAGCTGGCCTTGGGATGTTAGACGCTGATCACGTACAGTAATAACAACATTCCCGGATTAAGATCCTTCAGGAACCTTTGTAGCATGTCCTTCCTCCTCTTTCTTTGCTCATTTCCTGTCAACTCTCTGTCCACTGTCAAAATAAAGGGCAACAATGCATAAATGATAATTTAAAAAAGCAAATGTAAAAGCTGTCTTTTGTCTGGTTTATTTGAGGATCTGTTGGCCCCTCCTTGACCTATTTACCAGATAAAGGCCTTTAAATACCCTTGAGCAGGCAAAATCTGTTCTGCTAGACTGATTGCGTTGCCTCCGCTCCCCCTTCTCCTCGCCTGGAGATAGCAGCTGGTTCTACTCTTTCAAGACGTCCAGCACGCTTAAATAAAAACACAGATCTTCCCTTCATTCCTCTTTCCTTCACCTCTTTGCTCCTCTGTCTCCATCGCTTCTCTTACAGTGTAATTATTATTTTGAAAGTGCGGTCTGAGAGGCCGTCCACGTTTGGCAGTGCCTCACTCGTTAATGTTCAGAGAGCCCTAATGCAATTTGACTTCTGCTTTATGGCCTCTCCAGGAAGACATCAGGGGCCCTTTGTTCCTTCCCTCCCCTGTCTCAGGATAGAGGGAGAGCTGAGGTAGCAGCTGAGAACAGGAGAGGAGAGAGCGGGCAAGGCAAGAGGTAAAAAGCAAGGGGAGAGGAGTGAGTGCTAGGGAGCGAAGAAGAACAAGATGAAAAGAGTGGACTGAGATGAAGATAGATGTTGAGTGGAAGATGGAAATGGAAAAGGTGGGGAAGGGGAGAAAGAGTGTGAACAGGCGAGGGGGTGAAGAGATGTTGTGAGAGGTGAATGAGAGAACAGGCTGGTCTCCTGTCCTCCCATCATTAGAGAAGAGGTGCTGCTTGAGAACTTTATGTTGGTGCAGCTCCAACGTTGGCGCCGCCAGGCCAATCAGTAAAAGAGGGAGGAATATTGTGTCTTGGAAATAATGAGACATCCTCTTGAAAGGCATGAAAAAAAGAAACTACCCTGTGAACAGACAAATATAATTTCAGCACGTCATTTATTTAGAACACAGAACAGTATAGCTCTGTCATATAGCTCTGAATAGAGTTGGTTATCCTGCTGTTATTCTCAAGCAATTCATCTGAAGTAAATTAAAACTAACTCTTATTTCTTTCTTTCTTTGTAAAAGTATTTGCATTAGCAGTTGTAGTGGTACAAAAGTAATTATCAGTTTTGTTATCTGTCTAATAAAGGAAGGAAGGTGTGTGTGTCTGTTTTTAATTTGATTATGTCCGGAACCATTTATGCAGTGTCAAGTTTAGTGCAATTTGAATACGCAACATGTTTAGAATTAATAAAATGTGCCTCTCACATTGGTTTACCTACAGCTGTGGTCGGCAATAGGCGGCCCACGTGCCAAATTACATAAATAAAAAAATACTTCGATAGCGAATGGTTCTGAAATGGAGTCATGACAGCTCACATAATCACTTCCTCTTAAGTAAATTTCTTGCGCTTTTACTTTGTGCCTGCAAAGTAAAAGCACAATTCTTTATTTCAGCTGAATTGAGAGATTTTACTTTGAAAAGTTCTGAGTCTATGGCTTGCTTAACACACCTATGAAATAAGCTTGGATTGGCCACACCTACTCCAGCACTTCACTACCACATGGGAGCAGCATAAGCCTGGTCCCAGGGGGCACATCCCGCTCTTGCTGTTGCATAAGCCCCGCCCACATAACCAGCTCTGAGTTTTACAAAGTTCTAAGGAAGTGCTGAATATCTAGCAGTATCTCCGCCAAATGCTGTGAATTCTCATGAAATGATGAAGTTAGTTTCTTTGTGATTACAACATGTTTATCAAAGAACACAGAAAAGTTGCCACAATCACAATTAAAGAGTTTACTTTCCCAAAAAAAAAGACACAAAAGAGGAGGGAAGACTAAATCCCACCTGCGTGAGTAAGTGAAATATATTTAAAAGCTATCTAAAATCTCGCCTAGGGCCCCAACA
Organism: Lepomis gibbosus; assembly: GCA_029875015.1. Lineage (NCBI taxonomy): Eukaryota > Metazoa > Chordata > Actinopteri > Centrarchiformes > Centrarchidae > Lepomis > Lepomis gibbosus. The sequence goes on from JAPMOB010236105.1 coordinate 44,650, forward strand.
CTTTCAGAGCCGGCCCTGAGTGGTTCAAGAGTGGTATCAATCTTCTCATCTCAGTCTCGGCAAGAGAGCAAATTTTCTTTGGTAACTTTGTAATCATATTGTAAAATCTTGAGGGAGTCCTGGCCACCAGGTTTAAGACTGCTGATCTACAGCATGTTTGATGTGTGCATGTTGAGTGGATCAGTTTTGAAGGGTGGAAGTAAAACTGATACACGATTTGTGTCAAGTGTGAAATGTTTAGGTCTGGGAGGCACTATGCAACCTGTCTGAAGTTAGCTTGAGTTGCACCATGCTGAATTCCATAACATGCCTGCCTGTCACTTGGCCTTTTCCTCATGTGCCTCATCCAACACCATGCTGTGATTTACAGGCAGTTCACCATCAGCGAGCTGCCAGGGTGGTTTGCAGTGTCATTGTACATGACTGATGGCTATCAATAATATTTGTTTTATTTGAACAAGTGCCAAGGAGCTGCCAGAGTCAAATTGTTGCTCGTAGTGTTAATAGATAAAGTCTAGGTAATAGTAATAACAACTAATGTTGCATAGTATACAAGCTATTTGAGCAAACATAGCAGCAAATATAATACAACAGGTGTAGCTTGAGCATCAGGTAATTACCTATTGTTCCCAAGCAGTAGCCTTTACAGGGCTCAAAGAAAATGACCGTTGCACTTAGGGAGTATCCACTTTAAAGCTTAAAAATTTATGAAATACAATACGTTTCAGTACAAGTTTTGAACAACCTAAGGAAAGGCAGTCAAAGTCTGTGCTGGTCCAAAGTTAACAATGTAGTCTAATCACAAAGCTCAGAGGACTAATCAGTCTGTCTGTGGCCTGTGTGTGAGCGTCTCTGCTGCTCCGCTACACAGACTGGGGTGGGGGTTTAGGTTCGGCCTTGCGTCGGGAGCCTCTCTGGAGGGCTACAGTGTGGTCAGAGCGCCAGGCAGACTGTGGGTATTTCCTCCTTTCAGATGGCTTCAGTTAAAGGGGCGCTCCATTCGCTCAACCTCTTGCTTGCTATACACCAGCCCCTGTGGAGCATCACTCATTAGGAGTTGTTGTCTGCAGCCAAAACCTCAACTGCTCCCCAGGCCAATGCAGCATCACTCCCTGCCATCAACACCTGCTAACACATGACACACAGGCTCCGGTGGACCACTGGGAAGAACTCCCTTTTGCTCTCCTGCCTTTGGATTTTGACTAACAAGGCCCTAAGCATATCTTTCTTTTCCTGACGCCTTGCTTGTCAGATGCCCCTTTCTGCTTCCATTTCTTTTTTGACCTAATGCTGTGTTTCCTCAAAAACGCCTCAGAGTTCTGAAAGTCATCATGCTTGAGTGTAAAACTAACTGTTATTAGTTGGCAAATGTGAACTACTTTATGGTTTGTTTGTCTTTGTGCCCTGTCACATGCTTTCTTTCATGTGAGTCACGACTGCTTTGACAGTTTAACGTGTTATTTGGAACAGATCTTTTCACAGATCTGTACTCTACATCCTCCAAGTCTGGGCTAGACAGGGCCTGGTAGCCCAGTCTCCTGTCTGCTCAACACATAATATACTTGCATCCTCACTGGACCTATGGCTCTTTATTGGAAATTACGTCACCTCGTAAAGGGACACGACCCATTACAAAAGCACGCTGCTTCTTGTTATTCTTCTTTTGCAAAGCGGAGAGTCTCCCTGCCCTCTCACATTTGGCCCCCTTTTAATTGTTTCCGCCTTCATTTTGTTTGTTTTTTATCCTTCCCTTGGATCACGTGAGTTCCCATAATACCTCCCAGGTGTTCGGACAGGCCATCAAGGCTGGACAAGTACCTGATTAGAAACACAAACAGCAGCCACCCAGTACTCTTCCTCATACCTAGCCATCCAAAAAAAGGATGACAATGTGTCAAAACATGGCGTGTGGAGTGTGTAGGTTCAGGGGCCAGGCCTTGGCTTTTAGGCTCTGGGAACAAGCTGAGCGTCTGTGATTGTCATGATTAGGGTTTAGCCCCTGTCAGGTGTTGATACGGAGATGCCAAGAGTTCCTAACATGTCACCATGTTTCCCAGAACATGGCAATAACAATGTGATGTCTACATGTCTGTTACAAGGTCTTTGCGTGCAGTGGGATCTGCATCAGCGAAAAGACACACATTCTATCAACCTCTAGGGTTTCATGGGATTGCTCGTTACATCCGTGAACACGGCTTGTTAAATATACTTCTGTTTTCTTAAATGCAGATTCCTCATGTGATGATGTGTAGCCTTGGGGAACTACAGTATGTTGAATCAAACTTATGTCTTCACATTTCTATGGGAAATCCCACATTTTCCTCATCTAAGCTCACATATGTCCTCTATACCGTCAAGAGCATATCTGTATTTCCTGATATGTGAGGCACAAGGAGCAGATACTGGACCTAGAATAAATCACAAAAAAATTATTTACATGACTACTGGGCAACGATTAGCATAGGATAAAGTAAAAGGGATGTGAGCTCATGTACAGTAGATGGTAGCCTCAGAACAGCTATGCCACAATAAGTTCACCACTTTTCACTGTGTACATGTCTTTTTGACAAGATGCTTTTATTTGTCCAGGTTTTAAGATATGTGTCTGAAGTTTCTGCTTCAGCCTGTTCTGTTTATTATCTATAGTAAAGGCCCGGTCAAAGTTGCACAATGAAGTTAATCTATGCATCCTTGAGAAATAAGCAGTGCTAGAAGCGTGGTGACAAAGTGACTACTCACCGGGTTGGTTGGTGAGTTTCTGTGGCTTGTGAGCTAACGGCTAATGCGCTAATCAGGAACATGGCAGCACCAGCCAGTCAAAAACAAGGTCACAATAGCTCTGTTAGCTAGCAAGCAGTTATGCAAAAGATGTATTTGTACTCATGAGAGTTCCCGTAATACCTCCCAGGTGTTCGGACAGGCCATCAAGACTGGACAATTACCTGATTAGAAACACAATATTTGTACTCATGTGGAGCAGTGTATACTGGCTAATGAGCCTTAATAACCAATAGGCCAACTTTGCAAATTGCTTTGTCAAAGTTCAACTTGATGCGAAAGATTTGCTTGGATTTCTTTACACTTTGCATGCAAATCCACTGATTGAACGGGTTCACTTGAAATGAATTGATCTTGCTACGTAATCTTGCCATTCTAAATGTTTGTGTCACTCAGCCTCAGTGGGGCACTGTTTCTGTAGGAGAACAAGAGCCCAAATTCATTTTAAGCAATTCTGAGAGAACTACATAGATAATTCCATTCTCCTCTCAGACACAGAAATGCCATAAATCAAATGCAAAATAGAAAGCTGACAGTGGTGAGGCCATCACTGATCTTGAACTTTATGAGGTCCTTTTCAGTTTCAGAGGGCTGTCAGTTCATCTGAGGGCCCTGCACAGAGCAATGAGCATCTCAGGTATCTTGGAGGTCCTGGGCTCAGTCCCTGTGGTGTAGCTGCTGCCACATGGAGGTAACTCTAGCGGACTCAATATTAATGACCAGTGACCAGGGCCTCCTTGTAATCCACTTATCGTCATTACACAGGGTCAGCATGGCTACTGCTGCTGGGCTCTCATACCCCAGCTGGACGCACTGCTACATTCCATTTGAGTGGTGTATGGTTTGGAAGATGGAGAAACACTGTTTTGCTACTTACATTTGCATGTATTGGGTTTTACAAAGTCGCACGAAGTTGTTCAAACGACAACGCTGCTGGAAACCTATCAGGATAATACAGACTATTAAAAGAATGCTTCGTTGCAGTGAAAACAGACTAATTTGGAAAGCAGTGATATTTTCTTCTCACTCAGCCTACTATGGGAAATCATGGCAGCGTTAGGAGTAATTTGTAGCACGCACAAGGAAAGTCCTGACCTCCGGAGTGCTCCAGCTTTAAAGATGACAGTTCAAAGTCTGTGTAATTAAAACTGCTTCGATAGAGGCCAACAAGACTCAGGGGAAGGCCATAGAGAAAGTTTAAGAAAATACAGGTGGACAGCTCAGAGCTCCTCTAACATAGTCAGTGCCTTTGTGCAACCTCGGGCCCTGTACTCTGCTTTAGCTCCACATGTGTCAGAGGAATTTTCAGCGCCCAGGACCCTCCAGATGAACCTTTACCCCTTGGTCTCATTTTCAAACACACACACACACACAGTCGAGTTAACCTGCACAGCTACACAGCAGGCAGTGTATACATACGCCACCCTGCATTAATGACCAACTGCGTTACGGCTATTAGACTGAGCATGTTGTTATGATTTCCACACATTCAGGATCACATCGGGATGAAAAGGTATTTTCAGGCTCAAGGTAAGATGCCCGTAAGGCCTTTGCCTAAAGACATGAGGTAATGGTGAGGCTAATTAGGCTGAGGAGATGGGGTGGGAGAAGCTCCTGGCCTGAAGGCCCATTAGTCTACAGAACAGTCTCCCTATGGTCAAGGGCATTTACCCCGGGATGAGGAAAACAGAGCGACATCGCTGGCTGGCTCCTACTGTAAAGCCATGGTGATGAACTGAGTCACCACATGAAAGGCTGGGCAAAGGCAGGATAGCAGAATGCTGGAGAAAGTGAAGCGATAGATTCAATGGCTCATTCACGACAAGCAAAAAAAGATGAGAAATCTCAGTGGGAGCCTGAGTCCCCCTCCTCTTACCGTGCCTCTGATACTCATGATGTACAATTTGTCTGGTTACAAAGGCAGGACTTATCACATTGAGCTCTGTTCAGGATATTAGCCCTGACGCTGCAATTTTAACACAGTAAAACACTAAAAATGACTGCAGTGTATATCGTAACGCAAGACAGACGTTTCGCTTTTATGGTTTCCAAAATGCGTCAGGGGGACGGTGCAAGAAGCCCTATTACATGTCGCTGGGTTTAGAACAGGCTTTCTGACTTTTCCACAACTAAATCCTAAGTTGTTCGTTTGCTCTGCCCACTTCTCCACCTGCCTCTGTCCTGCTCGTCTGGCTCTGCCCCTCATCTTCTAAACAAGGGGTTCTGTTAATGGATGGATTTATGGGCATGAAAATAAATACATCAGTAGGCCAAGAAAGAGAGCAATTCAGAGACCTTACTGCAACGCAACATTAATCTCCAGGATATGAGATAAAGGCCAAACTTTACTTACCATAAATCCTCAGATTCCTAACGAGTTCTGTTAAACTATTATAGTCTCTGGACTACAAAGGGGAATAGATGGAGCGCCAGTGTTCATGTCTGAACTGGGGAAGCCATCGCTTGGCCTTTACTCACATGGCAGCCCACTCTTCAAGGCATTATGAGGACAGATGAATAAAGAGGAAGAGGGATTTGTTTTCTGACATCAGTCAGAGGCTAAAGGCAGACTTTTATACAACTATAGGCCTCTATGAAGATTTATAGAAGTGTCTCTTTATTTGCTACTACTTACTGTAGGGCAATGTCATATACTGTTCCATTTCTTCATCATATACCCAGACCCACATGTACACACATAGTATATTTCAGTATTACATCATTACTCACCTAAAGTACCTTGGCATATGTGGCCGATTTCTGGCCCTTCGTTATCCATGTCAGGGGAAACCTAATCTGTGAACACGTGTTTTTGTCATGCTCAGCTGAAAGTGAATAAAGCTCAGCATCCGGGTTTGATGCAGCACTCCCAACACTCTGACAATGGCGCGGGCTCCTTAAGGCGCAGGCTGATGACACGCCAAGGAAGCAAGAAGCAAAACAGTGTGTCCATCACTACCATCGATGACAGTGAATCAGGCACTCGTCGTTTGTTACCAGAAAATGTAGTGGGAGTACCAGGAACGTCGCTCCATTCTAGGGCAATTGGAGCGTTACCAAAACATAGCTTAACACCCTTCACACCTAAGTCAGATGGAGACAAATAAACACAAGGAAAAAGCTGTGGTGGATGAGATAGTAGGTGAATAAAGACATGAACTTGAGTATAATGGGTGGAACTGTGGAGTGACAAAAAAACCAAGGCAAGACTCAAAACTGGAGAGAAATGGAGTAGGCACCAGTTATATCGGCTCCTTCAAGTCTGAGCCGGTGACACCTTTACTCATGAGGTCCTTGGTGAAAAGGTCCCGAGGACTGGTGTGTCTTTGGTGTTACGACGTGAGAGGAAATGGGGTCAATTCGCACTCACTTAGAACCTTTAGAATGTCTACGCCAGAATTTCCCTGTCCAAGTGTTCCCTCCAAAGCCGAACTAGCAAGGACAATGCAGGGTGGCGTGAGCTTGATGACTTTTGGAAGGGGAAAACTTAGCTCATTCACCTACTCACTAACTCAACCTGCCAACCAACTCAGGGGGCACAATGGGCCAGCGCCATAATCCCCCCACCCACCCACACACACACATTTTCCTGTGTTATCCTAATTAAAAAGGACAGGGTGAGAGAAAGACATGAAGACAGAGAAGACATGGAATAACTGGTTCCTCCCTTCGGCCTAAGTGAATGGTGATACGATTTTTTTGGCATTTCATCAAGCGGAGGCCTGCTGAATCCTCCAGTGGGTAGTTGTTTGGAGGCTGGACTTTTTTTTTTTTTTTTTTTNCCCCCACAACTCCCCCCGTTCACAGAACCAATGTTTTCAAAGGTACAGTGACATCTGAGTTAGTAATTTGGCACAGGGCTTTAGCAGAACACTGGGGTTTAATTGGGCTGCACTGCTCTGGATGTTTCAGCAGTCACTGGATTCAGGCCCTTTCCTTAAACTCCTTCATCCAGACTAAAAGTGCTGGCACTCTTTTAATAAAGATATATCGTTCAGCCCTCTTCTTCTGGTTTAACAGCACCCAGATGGGGAATTAGCGCAACCGTTTGTCTTAATGTGCGCAAATCTTATTTGCATAACAATAGTGATTGGAAACACCCATTAATTCGCATTTTATTTTGCAAATCTTCTTGAAATCTGTTTAAAAACTGCCCTAACTGTAATGGAAACGTTGCTTTAGACAAGTGCACTTGTGATGATATCAAATAGTTTCTGAATACAATTACAAAAAATACAAAATGTACAGGTAGTTTTTAAGGTTATCTTTTGATTTTTCACCTTTATTTGACAGGTCAGGTTGTAGAGACACATGCCAACTGAGCCACTAGGAAGCTAAATAATTTAAAATGAACTGATTAAAGGTGATTGCAGTGTTGGCAAAAGTATACCAGCTTTGTCAAAATCAGATTCAGCTGTACAATGTCCCATAGGTGAGAAAAACAGCCAGTGATTGACATTTACTACTCTAGCGCACTCATTTACAAGATGAAAAGTCTCAGCTCTTTTTACACAACTGTGCAGCAAACTTCTGTGTAGCAGCAGAAAGATGTTGCTGGATTTTTTTTCTCAAAACCGAACAAAAACACACGTGAATTTTTTCCCCTCATACCATTCTACCTCACACATCACTGCTCTCAACCTCTGCCCAGTTGAAGACATTAATTAATTTGACACCTTGGAAATACAAGTTTCATTGGATTTTCTTTAATATAAAATGTAGCAGTTATCAAGAATAATGTAAATTCATACACCTTGCTTTGTAAACAGCATTTCATTTACAGCAAGAAATTAAAAATATTTTCTGGAGACTGTACAAATCTGATTTTGATCAATAAAACAGATGACAGAGGGGTAGGATATGCAGCGGTGAACAAGTAAAATAATAAAAAAGGTAAATTAATCTGATACTAAATTGAATACAAATCTAGCGGAGAAGTAAGGGATGAGGGATGTCCCATTAAAATGTGTGTTATCATTACTCAAAAGCATAAACACCCTTATTACCCCTTCTAAAAATGGACAGAAATATATATATAATATATAAATATCATAGTAGGTGGAAAAGGTCAAAATAAAGGAACACGAAGAAATGTATGCAACTTGAGTTGGACATACAAAAACAAAAATCTACGAGAAGTTGTACAGTAAGGTTGGCCAATTGTTTAAAGTAAAAAAAAAAAAAAAAAAAAGTTTTGGGAATAATTTGAGATTGTGGAAAATATTATTGTCTTTCTTGCCAAGAATTAAATAAGAAGACTGACACCACTCTCATGACTGCATGTTAAGTATAGCGCTAGAGCCAGAAGGAATTAGCTTAGCATACAGACTGGAACCAGGTGAAAACTACTCTCTCTCTCTCCAAAGTTAAAGAAATATGTGTAACAGCACCTTTAAAGCTTACAAATGAACACATATCTTGTTCACAAACAGAAACATGTTCATAAAGCCACTGCTTTAGAGGTGCCAGTAGGCATATTTTTGGACAAAGCCAGGCTGGCCATTTCCCCATTTTTAGTCTTTATGCTAGGCTAAGCTAATTGCCTCTTAGCTGTAGGACCATATATTATATATCGACATGAAAGTTGTGTCAATCCTTTTAACTCACTCTTGGAAAAAAAGTAAGAGGGCAGACTAGTGTAAAATACCGCTCTTTATCTGATTTTTACTACTTTCATTAGCAACAAAGAAGGCTCTACCACAGCTGTAACATTGTTATTGATAATACAGCCAGGATTACTGAGCAGCTGCTTTGAAAATCAATGTCCCAGAAGTTAAAGTTAAGTATTTCTATGATAGAAGCTTAAAAAGCAAAGTACTGAATAAGAATTAGTACATTAGACTGGGAATGGGAGAGTCGAATTAGCAATAAACCCCTAATGCTCATAAAGTCAGGAGCGGCTACTTAGCATTTCTCCGAGTGAAAATCCTAAGTATGCTGTGGACCCTCTATTAGCAGCCTTGGTGAAGCCATTTTTATGTGAATAAAAATAAAGACTCCACCCTAATAAAACACAATTGTGAACATTTTCTTCTAGCAGACAGCCAACGTGTCCAGTTCTGGGACTTTAAATAGAAAAGCTGTTATGCTGGGCACCTTCATATGAGGGGTGGCTTTTCAAAATGCTCCAAAATGGAATATCTTACAACTAAATAAAATGGCTCTCTATGTGCTTTGTAGGGGGAAAACTAGACTTGGGTGATGAAATCAAAACACTCGACTTAAAGAAGAGATGCCTCTAGTGTAAAAAAAAAAAAAAAAAAAAAACTGTCAGAGAGATGGCTACAGCTGAGATCAGGTTGCTCTAAAAGTCAAGATATGTATACAAAAGGTATGCAAAAAACACAACTGGAGGATATTAGAAAATATATTAATTTCTCTTAAATTAAATTACACTTACTGCCCTTTCTTGAGAGTGTACCTGACAATGTTTTGTTTGGAGTAACAGTCATGGAAGCATGATTGAAGCACAGGAATATAGTAAGACAGAAGGCAAATGTGTTTTCTTTTCTCCCCTTTTTTCCCCTCAGATGTGTTCTTTAACAGACATATGAATGTAAGCTGTCCCCCAAGAAGAAATATGTCAGTCCCTTTGGTTTCTAATGGTCTAATGTTATAAACACACTAAAGACGGAGTCCTGGTTGGCGCGGTTGCTGAGGTGCTGGCAGGTCTGCTGGCGCTGTGATGGTCCAGGCTCGTTCCACATTCTGGTTTGGACCGAAGAGCTCCGGCTCGTGGTCATGGTTGTGTGACCCAGACTGAAACACAGATCAACGTCCAAGGCTCATATTCTGGACAGACGCCCTTCACCCCAACCCTGTCAGATATGTTCAGACCTGGAGATCCACATCCAGACCACAGCTGAGGTCTAAATCGAATCTGATCCCAGGCAAAGCTTATTTTTAGCGCAGTGCAGCCCAGGTATGGCAACACAGTCATCTGATGCTGCCTTGTTTCCCGATACCCCCCCCCCCTTCCCCCCCAAACACCAGCCACAGCAGACATAGAAAGATAAAATCCTGCATATTTTTGTCAAAGCCCTTCCCTTTTCTCCTTTTTACAGTCTGTGTGGATCTCAGGAGTGAGTCCAGCTGACTGGAACCCAGTGAGTCTCCGTCTCCACTTTCTTGAGCGCCAACCGCAGCTCGCTGAATGCTGTAGAGAGGTCATCATTGACTATGACCTTGTCAAACAGATGGCCATATTGAGTCTCCATCGTTTGGGCTGTTTTCACCATCTCCTGAAAGTCCTCCTCCTGCAGTGTATGAGAGAACAGAGAGGAGAGAAGAAGACAGAGGTGAAAAAACAAAACAGAAATCAGAGATATATGCGCAAACCAAAGGTCAAACAGTTCATTTCAGGCTGCCTATCTGCTGCAGGAAGAAAACACTGGCCACAGTAAACAAGGAAGAAGATAAACTCACATACTGTTAACACAAATTACATGGCCTTGAACACGCAAATAAACACGAACTGGCCCGTACGGAGCCTGTTATAACCTCACAGAGACATGGTACCCACACATGAACCCTGGCACAGACCACGCGCTAAAACCTCCCCATAAGACAACCTGACCTCAAGGAATTTTCATAATTTCCTCCATCGAGTACACACGGTTATCCAATTCACAAAGAAAATAAAATATCCTTAAAATAAGCGAAGGACAAAACATAACCATCATTTCCAAAACACAGACATGTAAAACATCTATTATTGCCAGTCTGGATTTTATATATGCCATGGAGAAATGACAGCTTGTGGTGACACTGTTCCACTGTGAGAAGTGGGAGCTCAGACCGTGTGACCCTGCTGCACACCCTGCTGCACACCCTGCTGCACACCCTGCTGCACACCCTGCTGCACACCCTGCTGCACACCCTGCT